>PVHY01002120.1:0-135030 GCA_004024945.1 Uropsilus gracilis | reverse complement strand
AAGCGTCTGGAGATGGACTCTGTCTGGACATTGGTGAGACGATTAGGACTGAGAGACTGAGGATTTTGGGGCAATCTGGGAAAGGACTTTGGACAATACTGAGAAAGGGTTTGGACAATGTTGAAGTATTCTGAGTCTTACATGTTTCTTTTGTAGTTAATAGGATAATTAAAAATCACTGTTAGAAATAAATTAGTCTGCACTGCACTGATTGTCTTGCATTAGCTTGGTATTTTGGTTAAAAAAGGCTGAGGATGGTGGTAAAAACCCACGAATAAAAAGTTTAAACTGTTTTAAAGTTTTTCTTTTCTGCAGTTTTTGGAGCTAAAAGCAGTTGGCTGGCTTTTGCATATCAATGGTAAAGGTGATCAGTGAAAATGCTAATGAAGAGTGTGTAGCCTGCTTTGTAGAGAGTAGCAGGCAAATAAAAGTATCCAGTTAAGGTTAAAGGTAATTGCAGTTAAGTACTGTTTGTAGCCTGCTTTAGAGAGAGAAGCAGGCGGATAGGGGTAAACAGTTAAGTCAGAAAATCTCTTTTTTACCCACTTTCACTTTCAGCTACTGGTGTCTCCCCTCTCCTGTGCCAAGCTCTCTGCATGCATCCCAGCAAGAGAATGTTTCGCTCCAGTTCCAGTGGCTGATTTTTCAGAGAGCAGTTGTGCAGCTATAGTCTGGGAGTGGTTTGTAAATCTTGAGCTACCTTTCAACCTGTCCCAAACTCTGACAGTCCCACGCCCTATACAGACATCCAAACCTACTTCCCTTAAGATGGCTTCTTAGAGAGAAACCCAAGAATTCTCCTGGTTCGCAAGCTGCCCTCCAATGTGTATGATCCTCTCTAGACTCTGACTTTCTGTTGTTATAGTAACAGCAGATGTGCCTTCTGGAATGTTATGTTTCCTGGGAACACTGTTGTGAGTATCATAAGAGAGATTTACTTGGTCCCAACTCTATTTCAGATTAAAAAAAAATCCCTACACCCACAACTGTATTTGTTTTCTTGCAACATAGAAGCCAGGAGAAATTGATAGGGTAATAGAACCAAATCTTTGCAAGAAGTACGACATGTACCATGATGGGATCTGCTATCTAGCATGTTCTACTTTACTGAGGAAAACAAAATGCTAATAATTGACCTGTTCTGTGATTATCAACATGGACCCTGCGATAAACTATATGAGCATAATGGAAGCTTCAAAAGTGTCCAAGAGATGATAAATGACATAAAACAGTCGATTATTTTATTTAACTTCAGTTTTAATGTTTGTAAGATGACTGAAGCAATCTATTTATTTGCAGGCTATTACCATAAATGCATTTGCTAAAACAGGAAGCAGAGATGGTGGCTCAATTTAGTAATGTCTGATGGTATGCTTGAATGTTTCTTTGTGATTAAATGTGAACAGTTGCTCCTTTAAGGTAAAGGTCTGTGTATATGTGATTAATCAGATTGAAATGAAAGTGCAGACAGCTCACACCATGCCTAGTTATCAGAATGATTGATTTTAGTCTGTGCTTCTAGGTGAAAAAATATCTGTTAATAACCCCAGCAGCCAAACCCCTGATGTCATTGATAACTCAATGATCTGTGTGCATCCTGCAACATCGGGCTGCTTTGAAGGTAGAGGGGTGACCCAGCGATCCATTGGATCACAAAATTATAACATGAGCAAGTGACATCCAGATTTATGCAAGAGTTATGACTGCAAAGTGCATTTCATCAGCGAGAAGTTTAAAATTGCTGCTGTTGTAGCTGTCATAGGCGTGTTATTTTCTTTGGTGTGTGTAGGCAAGACTGTCAAGCTTTTATCACACAAACTGGTGTTTTGTGTACTGGAGCTCTCTGCCTGCTGGTGACAGCCAGTGTCTGAGCTGAGTTGTTATTAAGTCTTCAGCTTTAAGATCGTACTTTACCAACTTGGCTGAATTACACTTGATCATAAACACCATAATGTTTTATTGGGCATACAAGGTTCAGAGTCAAATAGGAAAGCGGTTCTGTTGTGCGATGGGTTGCTTGCTGTCAGGGAGCTGCTGCTTCTCATGGAGGGAAGGGTGTCATCTGCCTCTCAAAATGAAGGTGGACTCAGGAGACAACTTGTAGACATCTCTGGTGGCCTCTGTCCTCATAACCTTCCAGAACTAGCCTCTGTGTTTTCCCATGGCCAGACTTCCAGCCTTGTGCCCTCTGTCAAATAACTGGTTCTTTGTTTCTAGATATTTGCTGCTCTCAAATGTCCAGGGGAATGTAGCTGGCACCATCTCTCTTTCAAATTCATTTTTTTTCTTTTTACCCTCATATTTTCCTGGCTTGCTATAAGAAAGCCAGGAAAAATGACAGAATATTAGAGCCAAGTCTTGGCAGGACAGAGCGAGATGCCTTTTATCTAAAGAAAGAATACACCGAGCGTGTTCTAGCATTGTGTGAGGAAATAGACAGCTGCGTCTAAACTTGGATGGAGAGGGTAGATGCTGGGGGAAATAGGTAGGTATAAGGGAAAATGTCAGATGCTGCAAATAACAGATCTAAACCACAATGGATTTGTTTATTTAGCTTTAATTATTGTACTTGTAAAATTAATGAGATTGTGTCTGTGGAAGTCATTTCTGAGAAAATTTCTTACAAGTGTACCTGATATAATACCTGCCTACAACAAGCACAGTGCAAATGGAAAATAGTATTTTGTTTTTTGGTTAATATTATATGTCAGAAAAATGGACTGTCACCACATGTGCTTGATGCGAGTGTGGAGGTCAAAGTAGAGCTTCCATGTAAATAAAAACTCCAATTCCTCTACCACACAGTCCCCTTCCAAATGCTCAATAACAGTCATGACTAAGCAGATCGCCTAAGAGATTCCATCTTCACCATGAGGATGTGTTGGGCAGTGCTTCACCATGAGGATGTATTTGGTACCTCATGTCTGCAGAATGCAAGGGGGGAAAATAATAATAATAATAATCAGTCAAGCTAATACGAAACCTATTTGTGGAACTCAATTAGCAAGGGCTTGAAGATGGTCTACTAGTTTTCCCTGTAGATGTAGCTTAAAGACCGTGGCTCCCCAAGTAACTCTCTTATGGCTGCAGACATGCATAGGTAGATGGATGACCACTCAGATGTGATCTCACAGCCTGACTCACAGCCTCACTGGAGAGACTTGACCCTCAACAGCTGCCATGCAAGGAAACCCAAACCAAAAGCCAAACTCAAAACACAACCACCCAAGAGAAAAGCAGTTGGTGGTAAAATGAACCTGGAACCATCTGGTTCCCAGAAGGCGATCTCTTCACTCTGTGATCTGGTGGGGTCATTTATGCGTTTGAATTTAATCGTGCTTAGAGAGTGAGTGACGCAGTCCTGGTTCCTGGCTCTCATCTTAGGTCCCAGCCATGCATCACATCATCATGAAATGTGTGAGATTTATTAATGATACCCACTTAATTAGTCCCAAGAGAGGCAGGAGCTAAAGTCTGTCTTGGTCTTGACAGTTACTGGAAATACAGCTGATGGCATTGCTTTCGGAATAAGTGACCAGAATTAAATACGTGTGATAGGATGTTGACATCCTGTCACAGAAACCATGTAGAAGCTTAAAGGATTCTAACATGGCATAGTTTTGCTTTTAAAAAAAATTGTCATTATATGTTTTCAAACATGTTAAGTCATATTGATAAGGAAAACTTGTAGAACACTGCCTTGAAAGATTCTACCATGTGTAACCTCCTTGGAAATAAAAAAATCATGTACATTTTGCTGAACTTCACTAAATTAAAAATTGAAATTGCTGTTGTTGGAGAATGAGATGGATAGGATTATTCTCAGCATATTAAATCTTGGGTAAAAGTTATAAATATTGATTGTTTTTAAATGAGAGAAGTGCCTGTGCATTCAATATCAATTGTCCTCCTTTTTTTTTTTTTTAAGAAATTAAAAAACTTATCGGAATGGGAATATTGGCAGGATACTCAACAGACTGTTAGCTTTTCTCTTAGACTTTAAATCAGTTTGGATTAAGGTGACCCTCAGAATCTCATTTGGGTGAAGCCTGCTGGGTAAAAGGTGTTCTGGCTGCTGGACCAAACCATTCAGTTTGGCCTCAGATTTTCCCCAGATCTTATGACTTCCCTGGATGTCTTTTTTTTTAATTGATAAGCTGAAGAAAATGGGCAAAATTGTTTCTACAGTACTGTTTCTTCTATTTTTTAGTACTAAGTACTATCTGGCAAGTTGCTACAAGCATACTACCTTAAAAGAACACCCAAACTTAGAGAAAAGGACTAATTTGACACTGAAGAAGACATTCGTATGACTCACAGGTGTATGAAAAGGTGCTTAGCTTCTCTCATCAGGGAAGAATCAATGGAAAGTATATGAGGTATTGTCTTATACCTTTCAGATGACCTTTATCAAAAAAAGGAAGAGATAACAGATATTGGCAAGGATGTGGAGAAAAGGTATGCTTGCTTGTTTTTACACTATTGGTGAAAATGTAAACCAGTGTGGCCCTTATGGAAAATAGTGAGTATATTTCTCAATTAATTAAAAATTGAACTACCATAGACTCCAGCAGTCCCATGCTTGGCTATGCATCTTAAGGAATCACAATCAGTATCTCAAAGCAATATCAAAGCACTAAGCACACCCGGGTTTAGTGCAGTTTTATTCCATCTTTACAATAGCCAAAATATAGAAACAAAGTATCCATCAGTAGATTATTAGATGAAAATATGATATATATGTATGTACATATCTATATATATATATATATATATACACACACACACACACACATCTATCTATCTATCTATCTATCTATCTATCTATCTATCTATCTATCTATCTATCTATCTATCTATCTATCTATATATATATATACTGGGGGAATGTATTTGTTATGCATGTGTTCATATCTGTGTATGTGTGTGTATCTGTATGTATGTGTGTTATTTAGTTATGAGAAAGAATGAGGTCATTGTTTCTGTGTTGTCACCTCTGACAACATAGATGGTCCTTGGGGACATTATGCTAAATCAGTCAGACAGAGAAGGACAAATACAGTATGATGAATCTCTTATATGTGGAATCTTAAAAAGCTAACCTTATAAGCACAGAGAGGAGAATGGTGGTTATCAAAAACTGTGTGTGTGGGGGGGAGGGTGTTGGGAGGATATCCTGTAAGGGTACAACCAGCCAGTGGGTGCATAAATCCTGGAGTTCTAACGTAAGGCATAGTGATTATAGACAGCTGCACATCTAATAAAGTACAGAAATACTAAGAGAATGGATTTTAATCTCATCACAAAAAATATGATAATTATATGACTCATAGCAATGCTAAATCATTACAATATACAGATGTGTCAAACCACACCCTTGTATAGCTTAGACATACACAAAGTTATATGTAGATTAGATTCCAACTTAAAAAAAATAAGTAAATAGCTTTGTGGGCTAGTTTCCTGGACGGCTAAACTGAATTTTCTGCTTAGGGTACCACAAAGTCAAATCAAGGTGTTGTTCAGATGGACTCTAATCTGAGGATTCTGGAGAAGAATCTATAAATTCATTTAGGGTATCACAGGAACAGCTACCTGTTGCAGGACTGAGGTCCTGGTTTTCTTTCTGGCCATCAGTCAGGGAACATTCTTAGCATTTAGAAGCCACCAGCTTTCTCACCAGGTGATCTTCTCCTTGAAGTCAGCAGCAACATGTCAAATCCATCTTTCTCTCTTCTTCCTTCTGTTACCAGTCTGAGAAGATCTCTCTTCTCAAGGACTAAGATGATTGGATTGGGACTTCTGAGATAATTTCCCTTTTGATGACTTCAGAATCAGCTTATTATTAGTTAACTGGATAACCAGGTAACACAATCAGGGGTGTAATAGCTCTTTATAGTCATCATTGAAGGAATTACAAATGTCTTAGGAAATCATTTTTGAATCCTTCCTTAAAGTCTGTGATTCTGTGTCTTAAACTCCTAGAAAGAATGCCTTCCATAAAGTGCTTTGCTTCTCTGTCTTCCTTCTAGCAGTATTTTTCTGGTATCAAGTATTTGTTTCTATTGCTGCAATTTAAAATCATTGTTTCCACTTCTGTCTTTATCCTTCTGAAATCAGGTTTCACCTTATTCCAGGGAGACAGTCGGATATTTCTGGAGCCTCTTGCTCTTGTTGGTGTAGTCTTAGCATTTTCTCAGTGATGCAGATGGAAGAGACAGATATGAGATAACGGAAATCAGTGATTTTACCAAGCCCAGTACATGTTAGATATTAGATGTTAGATCAAGTGCTGTTTAAAGGCGTGATGACATATCATGAAACCAGATAGATGGAGCATTTTTGCCTTCACCCTGACCCCCTCATCCCTCCTTGTAGCAGCCTGTGTTGGAGTCGTTTATAAGGGGCCATTTTAAATGAGGTCAACATTTTTTCAGTACAGTCCCTTTGTGGGAATTTCAATCAACTTAGGTGGTTATGGCATTGTATTGTAATTGTGTTTCTTATTACCCAAATAAATGGATAAAACTGGAATTATATATGACACACTAGACAAGAAGGAAAAGCACCACAATCTTATCACCCAAGGATAAACACCATGAGTATCAGACTGTCTATCTTTCTAAATAATGTTCTATAAAGCATGCATAATTTTTCAAAAGGATATCGTATAACATTTAGCAATAGAAAGTGAAAATTTTTGTGTCAGTGAAGATATTTCTATGATACTATTCTAAATGACTGTCTCTTAGTATTCCATCTTAAAAGCATACCAGTATTTACTCAGTTATTTCTGCTGACATTTAGCTTGCTTCCTTTTCGCACTTTATAGATAATACTTCATTGAAGAATTATTCAGTACAACTACAACTCTGCACATCTTCCTTGTATGAGATAACTTGCCAGAAGTGAAATAGTTTGGATAAAACATACACACAGATTGAGATCTTTTGATGTGTATTGATAGTGTCCTCTAATTGTAAAATACCCATTTACTAGTATGGTGTCAAGGAAATAACTGGGGGTCTGTAGAAGAACCAGAGGCTAGAACACCTCTTTCAGTTCTTGCTAGCTTGATCATTTTGAGCAAATCAATGTCCCTGGCCCTCAATTTCTTCATCTTGAAGTTGGAAGTAATAATGTTCTCTCTCTCTACCTCATATCTCTACCTCATAAGTTAGTGTTGAGAGTTGGGCTATGGACTAAGAACTTTGAAAATGACAGAGTTCTGAATAAGGCATTTTGCCTGGAGGCAGTGGTCCTCACTAAAATGGTACTTCAAATCCCTACTGAACACCTCTTTTGAGAACATTTGATTATACTTATATCTCCCAGGAGTGCACTATGGATTTGATGGTGTTCAACTGAGTATGCCACGGATGCTAGTTCTCATTCAAGTGTGTTTCTGTAGTTGTGTGCCTGTTTTTTCTCCCTTGTACAAAAAAAAAAAAGTCTGTGGCTTTGGAAATCTATACTGTATGGTTACTGTATTTACTTATTTTTGTCATCTTGCTTTTTCAAGCTGGCTATGCACTCATTACCATGCCGATCTATTATGTCTCCTATGAGGTTGCCTTTATTGATACTCCTAGGTGGCATTTAGCACTGATATGGCACTTTTCATCTTGAAAGCACTTTACAGACATTAACTAATTAATTTTCACATGACAGCATGATAGGTAGGTAGGGAGTAAATCTAAGCATTTGAGCTATGGTAAGGAAAGGTGTGTTGCAAGTGCAATAAATGCTTTTTACTTTTCTTTAGAGGAGGAAGAGATGGTTAGTTAATTTAATCCCAATCCATGAAATCATTTACATGATGGTTGAAATTCAAACCTCATCTGATAAAATTACTTACATCACAGGTACTCTGTGCATCACAGATACACAGGTTCTGATCCAGGTTGCTCCGGAAGAAGACCATGTGTGTAGGAGTGGAATCTACCAGCTGGGCCTCCTTATCCACACTGTGGAGGAAGCAGCATTATTTATATGTGAGTCACTTTCTTCCCTGATTTCTCTTTAAATGATGCTACTTAGTGAAATAAACCTCATGCGATGTTTGAAAATATTTCAGAGAAGCCTCCCAGTTGATGAGAGAGGAGACATGGGCAAGAGCAGATGGCAAACATGCTGAATTATAATTTGCCTTTGGAATGGAAGAGTCTTTCTAATGATTAGGAGATGATGTCGTTCTTACTTGGGCAGGTGGGGAAGGTGTGAGGGCAAAGCCCATGGTCTTGGCTCCTGGGAGCTGTACCATCCGGGGTCCTAGAACAGAGGACTGGCGGGGAGAGGAGTACCCAGAAGCACTGACAACTGGAAGCACTGATTGGACTCTATTCTTTGGTCTCTTCTTCTATGTAGAGTCAGTAGGGATAGGCCATAGGGTCCTAGCAGAACTTCCAACACTGGTTCAGAAAGGAGAGACTACTTTTAAACTCTGTTCCATGAAAAGGGGAGTATTGATCAGGATTCAACACTCTCCTTCCTGATCAAGTGCGCGGTGGAGCTCCAGCAGTGATGACCTCTGAATCCACACTTGCTCTCCTCTATGTCATTGTTGGAGGTAGAACAAGAATCAGAGTCCTTTAAACAGATTATCCAGATTCGTGTTCTGGACCATGGTCAATACTTACACCAACAGTAACTTGAATTATTAACCCCAAGTCGAAAGGAACAAATCTGGATGTTTGACCCATTTACAAATAGCTCATCTCTCATAACTTTTCGCGGCCTACAATTTCTCATGTCAGCGGGTGTCAGTCTGAACACCTAAGCAGATGGCCTAAATAAGAAGGGAGATTTGACATTTAGCTGTTAATTTATTTTACGATGTGGGTTGCCATGTATTATACATGAGGTAAATAAAAATGATGGACTAATTATGGAAACGTGGAGTGCCTTCCAATTACTCTTGGATTATACATTTAATATTTTGAGGGTTCCAATTACTGGGAGATTTGTCATTGCTGCAAACTTTTCTGTTTCTGGAATTCCAACTTCATCTGCAGTTGGGCTCAGCTGATTTTGTTCTGCTAAGTAAATGAACATCTGAGACTTTCCCCACACAATTGGGATTTTTTTTTTCTCCTGGTTGAATCATATTTTAGACTTATATTTTTGACAACCTATTTCACAGTTGACTAGTTACCCTCTCCCAGTCTGAGATTCTGGTCCACTTTCAAATAGTAGATCCGCATTTGTTATCACAAAAGGGCAATCTTGTCATTTCTAAAAGATCACTTCTGGTTAATTCAAGATCTGTAACTTGTTTTGGTCTATTAACTTTATCATATTTCTTTCAAGAATAATTTGATTGGAAGAAGAATGTACCAAAACAGCCAAATGGTCTAACATTACCCAAATGTCTTGTTAAAAAAAAAATATATATATATATATGTATATATATCTTATCTAAAGCAGAGACAGTAACTTTTTAAAACAGAAGCAGTAAATCCACTCAAGCTTAGGTTAACAGTAATAGGAACAACAGAATGACTGAAAACCCGAGGATTGTTTGGCTTTGTGTCTAAAGATTTAATAAAGCTCAGTCTTGTTTTATTTTGGACTTATAGTAACTACACCAACCACAGTCATCTCTCTCAATTTCTTAAATATTTGAAATTTTTCAGAAATTGAATTTTTGGTCTGCTTTTAAATTAAAGAAACTTATTGCCCTGAATCCAGACTTTATTATTTCTTATTTTCATCTTTAAGAAAAAGTGAGTCTCATTAATGAAGTAAAGAAGCTTTATACATAGGAAAAGTACTGTGCATTTTCAGTTTGAGCACTATATCCTAAATGGTTACTTAGTTTTATATGGTTATATCTAATCTCATTCGTAAAACAACTTGAGACAGCCAATGCAAATACATAAATTATATAGGTGAATTACAAAGGAGTTATAAACTAAGAATTGGGAATGATAGACAGATAAAAAGTCAAAACTCAGGGAAGAGTTTAAAGATAGAGGGAAAAGTGCTAATGGTGAACAAGTTGACACTGTGATTCTTGATCTCTGAATGAAAAGGAAAGCAGGATCAAATCCACAACCCAATGATCCACAAGGAACAAACATACCTGTTCCTCTGACTAAGTTTGTTTACTCTTACAAGTGAGTTGCTTACATTTGACATGGATATACTAGCTTACATTTTCTGATTTAACTCTCCATACACATTTCATTATTCTTTTGTCCTTTTGCTTTTGTTCCAAAGCAAATCTCAACTATGGTAGCTTATCACAACAAACATTTATTATTTTTCTCATTTCTGTGGGTTACTGGGGTGGTTCTTTTGATCTGGACTGGTTTAGCTGTGGATTAATTATCTAGGACATCTGAGCTTGGACTTCCAGGATGGCTGAGTCCTGTCTGTGTGTACTCTCTCAGCCTCCAGCAGGTTAATGAGACTCTTTCATGTGGTTGCACAAAGGTTCCCAGTCACAGGAGGGAGCAAGGTCCAATGCATGAGCATTTTTCAAGGGTTTATGTCATGTTTGGTAATGTCCTGTTGGCCAAAGCAAATCATAGGGCCAATTCCAATTTTAGAAATGGAGACAGAGAATCCCTCTCTTTAGGGCATGAGCTGCAAAGCCCCTCTGTGAAAGGAGTTGCATGTAGCAAGGTCCAATGCATGAGTATTTTTCAAGGGTTTATGTCATGTTTGGTAATGTCCTGTTGGCCAAAGCAAATCATAGGGCCAATTCCAATTTTAGAAATGGAGACAGAGAATCCCTCTCTTTAGGGCATGAGCTGCAAAGCCCCTCTGTGAAAGGAGTTGCATGTAGGGAAGAGAGGAACTCCTGTGGTGCTTCTTTGTACATAAACCATGAGTTGGGAAACCAGTGCTTTTGTTTACTACTCACTATCCATCATTCAGGTGCAGATCCAGAAGCAGACAAGGACCCTGTGTCAACTATCCATTTATTACCCCTCCGTGCTGATGGCACTCTTAACTATGTACACTCTGTGATAACCAGTGGATTTCTTGAAACATTCCTCCTTCAAGTGAGCATGGTGGTTAACTTTCTCAGTAGAGGGCACTGGAGAGTACAAAAGCAAGGGACTTCCTGTGGTTTCCGGTGGACCAAGAGATCAGCAATGTGGGTGGACACCCTACCCAGTCCTAACTATCATCCCAAGGTCCCTCTGTGGTTTTGGAGCCTTTGGCTCATGATGACTTTTCTGCAGTCATGTGGCTAACTAGAAACCAGAGCTCTGTGAACATGCAAGCTCTGCCTGTAGCCTGGAGGGTCACATACTGGGCTCTTACTTCTGAAAGGACCATCTCCTCCACCACCACCCTGAGCAGCCTGCATGCACCAAAGGTCTCCATCCCTGATTCTCCAGCACCCAGACTCCTGCTGGATGTCACTGGCTGCTGGTCCTTTGCCACTCTCCAATGGATTACCTGGTGTCTTTCCAGCAACTGTAGCAACAGCCTTGGCCATGCCTAGCCAGGCACTTTACTATGAGGGGCCAAACCACCCCTTCCCCATGAGATCTGAACCCCTTCTAAGTGTCTCCTTCCTTGGTGTTTCCCGTTAACCCTAGGGTATAATATACAGAGTCCTTTATCTTATAGTCCCTCCCGAGCCAAAGATAATAATGCTTATATTTCATTTGTCCTGCTTATCTTGTATAGTTTCTATCCTTTATTGAACTCAAACTACTAAAGAATATAAAGAAAATGGAAATGCTGAAAACAGCACTGATGACCAAGTGAACAAAATAGGTAAATGAGAAGGGTAGTAATGGAGAAGGGTATAGGAAGAAAGAAATGGGGGCAGAAGGAGTTATCATTTCTTCTTCTTTCCTCCAAGCAAAGACGCCAGGGAGAGGAGTTTTGAGAATTAAAATTGCACAGTCAAAGTAGAGTGAGTGGGATCCTCAGACATTGTTGGAGAGAGTATTTTATGGCCTAAATGCTGATGAAAGTCTGGCTATTCTTTTTCTCTAATAAATCTAAAGATATGAATGTCCTACAAATCAGAGATTTCAATTTGGGATTTTACCCAAAAGAAATGAAAGCATATGTCTACAAAAATATTAATGCATGAATGTTCAAAATAGCTTTTTCATAATAAGTCTAAACTGGAAATAGCTCATGTCCATCAATAGGAAAATTGAAATGGGGTGTATTCATACACTGAAATACTATTTAGTAATAAAATGGATGTACTATTTAAGTGTGCAGTAGCCAGGATAAATTCCCTAGGCATCCATACATCTTTCCATCATACATCTGTCCATCCATCCATCCATCCATCCATCCATCCATCCATCCATCCATCCTTCCATCCATCCATCCATCCACCTATCCACCTTATTATTTTTCTCTCTCATCTTCATTTTCCCTTTGTTTTTAAGGTTACTTACTAAGGTATAATTGACATATAACATTATATAATTTTAGGTATAGAACATAATAATTTGATATTTGTATGAATCAGGAAATGATAACCACAAAAGTCTAGTTAGCATTTACTACCATACATAGTTATAATCCTTTTTTATGGGAATTTTTAAGGTTATGTTCAACAGCTTTCAAATCTGCACTGGTATTATTAACAACAGTCACCAGTGAACCTGGCATTCCCATGGCTTAGGTATTTTATAACTGCAAGTTTTTACCATTTGACTTCCTTCACCCATTTGCCTTATTGTTATGTATATTTCAAAGGAAATTGTAGATAGGTAGATATACTTCCCACTAAATAATTCAGCATAGTATTGACTAGCTCTACTAGCTCACGTATGTGAAAAAGAAACTTTTTGAAAAAGAGCACAGACCATATTAATTCATGTGAGGTTCTAGAAAACAAATATCCAATCTAAGATGGGTTAAAAATCAGAGCACAGGTGGCCTTTGCATGTGTGGTGAGTGCACAGCGGGTGGCAGCCAATAGCCAACGTAGGCAGGGAGGGAGCTCTGCCCAGGACCCCTGGCACCCTGATTGCGGACCACTGGTCTCCAACCTGGGAGGAAGAACAGTGTTCTAGGTAAGTCATTCAATTTCTAGAACTTTCTTCTAGCAGCCTGAGCAGTGTGTCTGATGGCACGTGCTCACCTCGTGTCTCTGTGATGGCAATTCCCACCATTGTTGAAATATTTTCATGATTATTACCTCTGTGAATGGTGGTTGAAGTCACTATCACTATGGTTCTCCTCACTGATTAGCCCTATGACTATATAAGACAGAAAATTGAATTGATGCCCATGTAATAATAATTACTAATCAATACATACATGACTGCGCTGCTGACCAGCTGTTCCCCTCTCAGTCTCCTTCTCTTGGGCCTCCCAGTTAACAGGCCTAACTCATGGCCTCTCCATGTTGTAGTGAAAGGAGGTCTTAATTCTCTCACAGAAGCTTGACAAGGTTAAGTTTATTGAGAAAGGCATTTTGGAAGCCAAGACAGACTGCAAGTTAGGACTCTTGTGCCAGGTTAGCCAAGTTGTGAATCTGTGGAGAAAGTTCTTGAAGGAAATGAAAAGTGCCACTCCAATGAACACACACATGATAAGAAAGCAAAATCATCTTATTTTTGATAGGGGAAAAGTTTCAGAGGTTTGGGTAGAAAATCAAACCAGCCACGATGTTCCCTTGTGCCAAAGCCTAATCCAGAGTCAAAATTGCTTCAATTCTGTGAAGGTAAAGAAGCTGCAGAAGAAAAGTTTGAAATGAAAAGAGGTTGATTCCTGAGCTGTAGAGGAAGATGCTGTCTCCGCCAGGCCAGTGTGCAGGCAGCAGTACGCAGGAGAAGTGGCGGCGAGGGGTCTCAGTCTTATTCCACAAGTTGAGAAGTGGTTGCAATAAGTCACAATTTCTCAGGGGAGTAAGAACAGCCTCCTGTTGGAAGACGATACCATCTAGGCCCTTTACAGTGACAGAGAAGTCAACCCCTGACTCCAGAGTTTCAAAGAAGAGTTTGACCCTTTTGTTGGGACCAACCCACTCTTGCACCCTTGGGAAGAAACAGCTGAAGAAGAGACTGTCCCTCTGTGATGCCCTTCCCCACGGGGACTTCAGGTTCAGGGGAGAAATGTTCCATCTTAACTCAGTATGCGATACTTCCCACTTACCTCTGAGTAGCACCTGGTGAATGACCCTGCATCTAGCTCAGCATCTTAGCTAGCTGATTGCTACAGCAAATGCCATCGACAGAATAGCTTAAAGATAACCATTTCTTTCTCAAAATTCAAGATCAAGGTGCCAGCAGATTCAGTAACTGGTGAGGGCCCTCTTCCAGTGAGGTGGATCGCGACCTTCTTACTGAACCCATATGGTGAAGAGAGGATTCCTCTTCCTCTTTTTCCTCTAAGGTCACTAATCCCTTCAAGGAACTCCATCCCCATGACTCACCTGATTACTCCCTGAAGTCCCAACCTACTAATGTCATCATATTGGGGCTTAATATTTCAAAATATGAAGTAGGGAGAGACACACTGGTTTAGTCCCTAGCACCGAGTCCTGAGCGCTCACTGTTTGCGTGGTCTCCTTGTAGGTAGACGCTGATAAGGTGAATGAACTCAAACAACAGTAAGAACCAACTTTCCAGGGCTGTGAGGGAGGAAAGAGCAGGGAGAACAGTGTTCTTTCTGAAGGAGTGTTCAAGAAGGCTGCTCAGGTCATTTTCTTTCTGATCACCTATATCTTTTTTCTTCTGGAGGGTTTTTTTGTTTGTTTTATTTTTTTACTGAATGCATGCACACACGCGCATATATATATACATACACACAGATATATTATATCACTGTCTACTCCAAGGTTCTCCCATCACCTTATCACCTGTGAACCATCTTAATCTCTTGTGCCCACCCCTCTAATTTTACCCCTCCCACCCCTTGCTCTATGTTTCAGTTCCATTGATAGTTAAATTTTTCTTGTTTGTTTTCCCTTTATTCTTTATATAAGTGAGACTATCCTGTATTTCTCTTTCTTTTGACTTATTTCCACTAACATGATTCCTTCCAGCTCCATCCATGTTGCTGCAAATGACACGTTTGTCTTCTTTGATTGATGAATAATATTCCATTGTGTACATAGACCACATCCTTTTCAGCCATTTGTCAGTTTGGGGGCATTTGCGTTCTTTCCATATCCTGGCTATTGTAAAGAGTGCTGCGATAAACATCCGGGTACAGGTATCTTTTTGAATTAGTGTTTTTGTGTCCTTTGGGTAGATTCCCAGAAGTGGGATTGCTGGGTCAAATGGTGGTTGCATTTTCAGTAGTTTGAGGGTCCTCCACAGAGCTCTCCATAGTGGCTGGACCAGTCTGCATCCCCATCAGCATTGTAAGAGTGTTCCTCTTTTGCCATCCATGCCGAAGGGTTTTTGAAAGTAATAAATTAGATGCCAACATTTGAGAATCAACTTGTGCTTCAAGTTTTGCATTCCTGTCTCCTGTTGAAATGGGCAGTCTGGCATCTGTTAGGCCCTCTTTCACCAAGACAACATCCAAACAGGCAGTTTGGTGTTGGCCCTTCACCTCTTCTTCAAGCTGCCTGCTTGATTGATTGCTGTGATCAGCTGGCAATCTTCTTCCTTTAAAGTAATAAACCCTGGATTTTTCCTTTATACTTCTGCAAAAAAAGGTAGTAAGCAAGACTCAGGAGGAAACCATTTGAGACAGGAAGAAAGATGAAAGAAGATATTTCAATATGCAAATAGAAGCTGTTACTTAGAGGAACCAGGGGGAGGGGAAGAGGAAGGAGAAAGGAAAAGACAAAGGCAACTAGCCCAGAACCTTTCCTAGGGCAGGAAAGTCAGGGGTGTGGGGTGCTAGACAGGTGGCAAAAGGCAGCCATGAGACTGATGCTGAGAGACCCAAAACACTGTGTGCAGACACGGAAAATATTTCTTTGCAAATCACTAAACGACAATGTTCTCTGATCAGTCACAGTTGAAAAGTATCACTGTGATCAAATACTATTCAGACAGACAAAATGCAAGGTGGAGAGAGATGTAGGGATAGATGGCGATGGATAGTTGGCTCAGGTCCAGGGCAGAGATGTGTGGCTAGGAGTGTCTGCTACCGCCGTGTTTTGCTGTTGGTGACAAATTGAACCAACATGAATATATTAAATATACAGAATAGCTCCAAATCTAGCTCTCTGATGTAGAGCCTTCTTTAATAGTTGTGCGGCAGCAAAAGGTAGCAAGAATAGTCTCTCTGTATGTTCTCTCAGTCTCTGTAGCCTTGTCCCAATGGCCGCTTGGTTACCTTGTTCAGAAAGTTGTCTGTAGAAGTCTTTGTTTCAGTTGTACCAGATGGTAGTGGGTTGTAGGAAAGTACTCACTTTTGGCTCTAAGTCATAAAGGGCAGGGTTTCAAGCAAAAGCTCAACAGTGATTCTTCTGGACCCCACCTGCAAATGTACTGACTCTATAGGTCTAAATAGGTTGTTGGAATCACAACTCAATATTCTTAAGTTTTTCAAAATGTTGCCCCAAGAGATGCTAACCTGCCGTCAATTGGATTGACCTCTAGTTTGACAAATTTGGTTTCTGCAGAAAATAGTAATAAATTCAAAGTTACAGAGACACAAGAAATACATTTTTCTCAAGGTAATTTTTAAATAAAATGATGATTTTATTTCAAATGCTAATCCACCTTAGTTTCTCTTTTGTAGAAATGAGCCACGCCAAGCAAAACTATAATAAAAGTAGCTTCTTAGACACTGAAGTTGCTTCCAAACCAAGCTTTGTCACTGAGCCTTTAACCTAATACCAGTATTGAATCCCTTTCAGCTTATCAAGGATCCGCATGGCTTACTAGGAGACCCAGGACCCATCATCACAGAAAGAATTCAGTCTGATGCCTATAAGATTTATGGTTGAACTTAGTAAGAGAAAACTCTCAAGGCATCTAGCACCTTGTTCAGGATGAGCTTATCTCCTCATTATGGGAGACATTTGATGTCCCTGGGCCAGGATATGTTGATTGAGATGAGAAAAGGCTTGAAGTAAGGTACAAAGTCTCCAATAAGAAACAATTATTGTCTAGTGAAGCATGTGTATAGCGCCAAGATACAGTGTCAGGTACGGTTCTCAAAAATATAGAGTATATATAAAGATATACATACTTATCTTCATAGAAAACTACGAGAGAGAGAGCCTGTTATCCTAGTCTTTATTTTATCAGAGAGAAATGGGAACACATCAAAATTAAGGAACCAGTCAGGGGGGCAGGCACCCCTTGCCCATGTGACAAGTCCATGAAGAATCTGTCTTTGAAACCTGAACATTTGCGTATACTGCTGCCTTTCTTACCACCAGACTAGACTAGATTTTTCCCCTCATGACTGATGGGACTTGGAAATAGTTGATGAAGTCACATTATGTGTGTGAATGTGTCTTGTCTGTTTTTACATATGAGGATTCTGGGTTCATTACCAGATGCTTAGAATTGTGGGTATTCTCATTGCGATAGCTCATTATCTTAAAAAGGAGCTTACCCATAAATACTTTCTGTACAATAAAATGATTATCACTAAGAACAGGCCCCAGCCCCATTTAACAAACACTGGTTGAGCATTTTCATATGCCAGTTTCTAAAACAGGGGTAGGGATACAGGGATGTGTCAGATTTGGGCTTGAACTCAAAGACCCCACATCCTAAAGGAGAGATGGACACCATATTTACTGATGTGAGAGGCAGGGAGAGTGAAGATGAATGCTAACTTTACAAAGACTTTTTTATTGATTACAAAAATCATAGGATTTTTTTTTCAGATATATTTGGTAGTGACTTTTAGGTATATGGACAATTCTAATATGATAAAGTATGGTACATACTAAAATCAAGTGAGGAAGTTAATAGATATCCACTAGTTTGCTAACTGAAAAGGAATTCTATAGCCAAAATAGAAAAAGAACAGTATCAGTAAATAGTGGTAGCTATCATGGGTTATAGGATAATAAGTTTAAATCTCAAAATGATATATAGAATGACAAAAAATCTGGTCAGCTCTGCCGTTTATGACTTGTTACCTTTGTTCAAAAAATTATCAGTAGGACATGCAAGCTTCATCTTTGCTAGATGCCATGTTTTGTTTCACTTCCCCATATTGTGTGCTTTATAGATATAATGACTTTTCATTGGCTGGGATTTGGAGAGTAGGGTGGGATGTCAATATATACCAGCAAATAGGTAACTATTACAGTACAGTTAATGTCATCTTTAACAGCCAAAGGCTTTAAAGATGAAAACTATATAATTGCCATTGCTAACAAAAAGGAACATGGAGAGCTGGGGGCAGAAAATACCTATATGGGAGTCTGTACAGAGCAAAATATACACAGAATTACCCACGGAGGAAATGTAGAATGAAAAGAAAATATTCAGTACAATGGATTAAAGAGATCCATTCTCTTCTCCTTTCTTTTTCAAACAAAATGCATAGTGTTGACCCAAGGTTGTCTTGGTTTTGGGGAGAGTTATAGTGTGAGCTTGATCAATGTACATGCACCATCCATCAAACCCAAGAACTGTTACAGAACTCCTGGAAGCATCACACTGAACTCTGATAAAGCCATAGTGATGTAAAAGGGTTCAGAGTTGGGACAGAATTAGTATAAAGACATTATGACAACACAGTTAAAAAATTCAGCTGAAAAATTAAATTAAAGCAAAGGATCGTAAAATAGTGAGGATGAAATGCCAACATTTTATTTCAGACAGAATCTTATGTAAAGTCTAAGTTTTTTCCCTTCTTTACATCTATTATCTACTGAATGGACTCTGCTTTAAGACATTTCCCCAAGTATGTTACCTTTTTTCATCTGTTCCCAATTTAATGGTAATTTTTTATGACTCACCTTTATTTAGCCTTTCTGAAGCAATTTAATTTTTACAGCTATAACAATTCCTGTCTTCTCTCTCACTCATCTTTCATCAGTTTTGGATAATATTTAATTAAGTTTGGGAATACATACCACTGACTCTTGGTAAGCCTGCAATGTGGCCAGTGGGAGTGGAAATTTCTGGGGAGAACAGGGAGTTAGTTAAAAATGCATCGATTGATCAGAAATACTAAATTGGAGCAAATATTTAAAAAACATTTAAATAGGAAGAAAAGTTACCATTTTCAAAAGAAAAATATAAAGCAAATATACTCCAAGTTGCAGATTGTATCTATAGAGGATATAGCTACAACACTTGATGTTTAGTTGAGAAAAATTTGGCTGCTTTGAAAGCCTATCTGTAGAGTTAGTCTGAACACAAGTCTTTTTTCATGATCTGAGTTGGCAGTACCCTATCCTCCTTCAAAAGTCCTTGAAGTTTTCAGACCTTATTTACAGTATCTATTTCATTTTAATTTCAGTGCAGGCATCTGTGAAACAATCCTATCTGCCATTGACAGTATAAACTTCTCAGTAGAATGGACTATTCCTTCCCCATCTATGTACTTTACAAAGTAGAGTGCTTTGCATGAAATGAGGCTGCATATATGTTAAGTGGTATGGAATATGTATGCACATTTGTATGTCTGTGGTGAAAGGGGAAAGGAGAATGAAAATCTACCTCTTTCCTTCTTTGCAAGTACCCGTTCTCTCAAGAAACTAAGCAATATGCAAAAGTTCCTACCTTTTACCATACCTTTATTCACGCTGTTTCTCTGACTACCTTTTCTAGTAAACATCTCAGCAGGAAAGGCAATATTTACCTTTGTACACTAGAGTCTGCTATAGATGGTCAGTTAGCATAGGTTGAGTAAATGTTTATTGAATGAACAAACGAAAGACAGATTTGGAAAATCGCTTAACATTTCAAAGGGATATAGAATGATAAAGATACTAGACTCTCATTACCTTCATTAGGTTACATTCAAACATCTAATACACGTTTTCTCCAAACTGTGTATAAATGGTTATTAAATTTTAGAGGCAGAGAGACCTTTAGAGATTATTTAGCTCACTCTGTTTTAAAGACACGCTAACAGATGGGCCCAGTGTCACCAAGCTAGTCCTTAGAATAAAACCAAAGCAACAGTAAGTCATCTAAGCTACATCAGCTCCAGCAGCCTTAAAATAAGGAGGTTCCTTCAAATTAAAAGTCTTTGGCAAAAGACTAGTAGGAGTTGGCATAGACTAAGGAGCAGAGACAGAGAAAAGGAAAGAGACAGACTGCAGTTTCCAGCTTAGCCTGTGTTTTGAAAACTGCTGTTTAACAATAAGAAAATTATCAGGAATACCAGAAAACCTAGTGTCAGCCTTGAACTTTTAAAATCATCCTTTGAGACTGAGCAAAAAGAGTCCCTTTGGAGGAGATAAGGTATCTGGTTGTTGAGGAAGTCATAATATTTTGGTTTTCATTTTCAACACCAAAATCCGATTTCAAAGTGATGGTAACATGTTAAGACTCCCTATGATGGGGATTGTAAGCTCCTTTTGTAATCTTTTCCTGCTATGTGGTTATCATTTCAACTGGCTGCATATTTCTAAAGAACTGTTTTCCCTTATCACATCTGAAAATATCTGGCACATAGTGGGTGCCATGAATATCTGTCAACTAGGCAAAGACTTAGTGAGTACCTCACTCCAGAAAATGCTCCAGTTTAGAGAGTGAATATTGCTTTCTTCAGGCAGTGGGGAACAGAGAAGCTTGTCTGCTGCTCTTCTCAGGAGAAATTCTTATAAAAAGGAGCTTTTGAGCTCTGGAAATCCCTGTCTAGTTGGGTGTTTATAACTACTGCTGTGAGCTTGACACTTGAACAATCTGGCCACTTGACCTCATTTTCTGTCCCAAGTCTCATGCTGACAAAGGTAAGGGCACAGCTGAACAGGGGCCCGCAAGCCCACTGTAGAACTGGAAGAATGAGAGGCATTCCCAAGGAGAGGATGGAGGGAATGAGAGTTGGTTCAATTCTGCAATGGTTCTAAACACTGGGGAACTATAGCTAAGTCCAGAAACCAAGGCATCTACAATGCGGGGGGGCGTGGGGGGGGAATGTCATACTCAGATTTAGAAGGACAGCATGTTTGTGGTCAAAGCAGCGCTAGGGTGAGCACTGAGCACAGAGTCATTTAGCCAGGTGGCTGTGCAATTTCTCAATCATGGTAGATGCCGCATAGAAATGTGGCACAAGCTCTAAAGTAAAAGGGAAAGGTGTTAGAAAGGGAATCGCTGTTTAACATTTTTAGATGATGTGGAAATATTAGGCTACAGACCAGGACAAAACGAATGACTGCTCCATTAAATATCTATAGCCAAAGGGAGTGTAGAATTAGGTAGAACAGAGTCATCTTGTCAAAAAGGTAGATAGAGCATGAGTAGCAATTGTGCTGCAATCTCATATGCATGCTCCTCGACCTCTCCCTCCTTCTCCAGAGGAATCCACGCTGAGTTTGCTTCAAGCTGTCTTGTGTGGTTACACACCCAGAATGCTCCAAGTCATTCGTTCACTCATCAACTATTTATTAGAGACTCCTCTGTCTGAGATGTTAGCCTCCTTTAAACATAAACACCAACAGGCTTCATTGAATGAGGCAGGCAGACTGGAACTGTGCTTCAACTGGCAAGTCTGAGGTGGAGACCTTAGAAAATACAGACTCCTTATTGGCTATCGAGGGGGCCGCTGTGAATGGCAGGTTGCCACAGCAACTGAGGCAGAGTCTGCATCTAGGATACCCCAAGCTTACCCAGATCTTGTGGGTGAACATGGAAGGACTGACTCTGTTGTTCTCTGCCCTTCCCAACACCCCACTTCTGTCTTGGAAGAAAGGAAAGTTGAACGCCCTTGACTGGCAGGGAGAGAGTTGGCTTTGAGAGGTTGGGAGGTCATCACCTAAAAGGGTGTTCGCTCAGAGTGCGGGGCCTCTGTCTGGACCCTGCAGAAGTAGCTGCAGCACAAGCATTTTCAGCTCTGAAACCATAAACCTGGAGGTTTCAGAGGCTCAAAGTACCAAAACTGCTTGAGGGCATTTTGAGCCAAAGCAACTAGTGACTGCAGGGCTTCTGTGCCCTGGGGTCTGGTGTGAATACACAGCCAGGGGGTCCAGACACTGGGAGGGAACAGAGTCTTAGCATAATGAGGCTGGTTTTCTTGCAGCTGGGGGGAAGGGGGTGAAACTGGGGCAAGTACAAACTCAGGTTTTCCACTGTAAGTGGAAGCAAGTTGGGTGAGCTAGCCACCATGCTTGCACTCCAGAGGATTCCTTTAGAAGCAGAGACTGTAGAATGAATTCTTTCCCTAGGCCTTTGCTTGTAATCCCTGAGCATCTGGGTGTTCCAGGGACTATAATGTATATGATTCACCTGTCAATCTACATCCCATCAGCTGGGTCCCAAATCAGACCATCTTGCTGAGAGATTAACAATCTCAGCAGACACCAGCAACAACTTCTTTTTTAAAATTTATATACATGGATGTACTTAGAAGAAATCCTATTAGCAGAAACAAGTCATAAAGAAAAAGACAGAAACCAAATGATTTCACTAATATATGGGATATAGTGAAAAAATAAACAAAAGACTTGAGGAAAAGTCAAAACAAGCTAAGCACCAAATTGAAGTGCACAACTTTGAGCAGGAGGGAAAAGGGAGGGGAAGGGAAGGGAGGTGGGGGGGGGGGAAAGCCCCTGGAATTACAATGTTGTGAAATGTATATATAAATAAACTAAAAATTAAAAAAAATAAATAAAATTTATATATATGTATATTTCACATAATTGTCATCCCTGGGGGTCACCTACCACCTTCCTTCCCTGGCTGTTCCAGCTGGTCCCCCTACTTCCCCATTGTGTACTTTCACTTGGTTGCCCATATATTAGTGAAAGCATTTGGTTTCTGTCTTTTTCCTACTGACTTTTTTCTGCTAATATGATTTCTTCTAGGTCCATCCATGTTACCATAAAATCGTCAAATGTCATTTTTAATGGATACGTCATATTCCATTATGTACATAGACCACATCTTTTTCATCCAGTCATCTGTCCTGGGGCATTTGGGTTGTTTCCATGTCTTTGCAATTTTAAATAGTGCTGCAGTAAACATCTGTGCACATGTGTCCCTTTGTACAAGCATTGAGGTCTCCTTTGGGTAGATTCCCAGAAGAGCAATTGTTAATTGCTGGGTCAAATGGTAGTTCCATTTTCATTAGTATGAGGGTCCTCCACACAGGTTTCCATAGTGTCTGGACCAGTTTACATTCCCACCAGCACTGTAAGAGTGTTCCTTTCTCTCTATATTCACACCAGGATTTGTTGTTTTCTGTTTTTTGGATGTGGGCCATTCTTACTGGTGTAAGGTGGTATCTCATCGTGGTTTTGATTTGCGTTTCCTGATTGCTAGTGATGTTGAACATTTATTCATCTGTCTGGTGGCCATTTGTATTTCCTCTTTGGAGAAGTGTTTTTTTTTTTTTTTTTTTTTTTTTTTTCCCCTTTTTTTTTATTTGGGTTTTTTTTTTTTTTTTTTTTTTTTTTTTTTTTTTTTTTTTTTTTTTTTTTTTTTTTTTTTTTTAGTTCTCCCCATTTTTTTTAACTGGAGTTTTTGCTTTGTTTTTGTTAAGTTGTGTGAGTTCTTTGAGACGCCAGCAACTTCTATTTTACCAATATCACTTCTCGTTTGCTTGAGGAGGCAGCTTCCACCCTGGCTTTTTCCTGAGACCCAGTCACCAGGAGAGAAACAGCCTGTTCTTAGGACTTCCTCCCTGCAGCCCGCTGGCCCTGTGGAAGCCAACTAGCCACAGTCACCATTCCCCATGCAAGGAGAGGGGGAAGGGTGGGAGGTGGCCCTGGTTCTGAAGTTCTTGCAGACAAAAAAGACCAGTGGAGATGTGGAGTGTGTGTGTGTGGGGGGGGGGGTATTCCCATGGGGATTAGCAGTTATACAATCACATATTGTAAAATATGCAAAAATAAAAATTTAAAATAAAAAAAATAAGGTAAATGTGAGAAGACACTTAGAATCTGACAGTTTAACTCACTCATTTTAAGGGTGGGGATTTTGAGAACTTGACCACTGGCCCCAAGTTATCTATGTGGGTGTCCCTTTCTCAACAGGCTCTTGTATTACCTGGTTAGGGTTATTTCCCTGGGGCAGAGCCATGGGAAACTGGATACCTCTGCTCGCCACGAGTGAGCCTCATTTTCAGAATACAGAGAAGCCACCCTCAGTTCCAGAGCTCGGCGTCATTGCCCGTCATTGCCCGCAACTCTGCCTGTTGGCCTAGTCCTCATGCCCAGTGCCTGCCCCACTGTGATCAGCTTGCAGCTGTATCAGTCAGCAAAGGATGATGGCAGAGCCATGTAGACTAAGGGGTTCAGATCATGGGCAGGTATTTCTCACAGTGCAGGGGGCTGGCAAGTCCAAGATCAGGGTGCTGAGAAGGCAACATGGAGATGCAGGGAGAGGCTAGGGGGGTGCAGGTACAAACCACAGGAAGAGGCAAAGAGGTTCTTTTCCAGAGCCTTTGGAAGCACGTAGCCCTGTCTGCACTTTGTTTAGTCTTCTGGTCTCCTCCACTGCAAAGGAAGAGTGATCTGCTGTTCTAGGCAACACATGGTAGTAATTTGTTACTGCAGCTCACTGCATCTCATACAGACTCCTGCCTCTGCCACAACCGCTGCTCCAGAGTGTCTCTGAATCTTGCCACTTCCACCTTGGGGTGGGATTCAGACACCATGGCTATCAGCAGCAAGCACACACACACACACACACACACACACACACACACTCACACTGGACTTTTTTTCTAAAATGAATTAAGTGCGTTAAGATAAATGAACTTCCTTTGTTGCAAAGGGAAGGAAAACAAAGGTTCCTTCCTTTTAAATGCACTTTCCTTCTTTCTTACCAATTTTAGGTTGCTGCAAAATTCAACACAGAAATAGACCTGATGAGGTAGAAAATTAGCCCAGCATCATTCCTTTCAACATAAAGCAGCTATCTCCATTATTTTCTGTCTCAATTGCTGATTTCATCTGTCTTGCTGTCTCTGCTTCTTCAAACTCTAATCCAATGTTTCGTAAATGGTTTCATAAACAGTTGTGTGCATGGCGCTGTAAGAAATGCCTGTGTAGCAGTGCTCAGCTATACAAACAGAGCAATGTATGATGATCGCCCTCTTCTTCCTCTTGCAATATGTGGACTGTGACCCAAACTGCTATAGTTCATACTCTCATGTTGTTAGGTTGCACACAGATTGATGTTGGGATCACTTTTCTAAAACATGGAGCTCACCATTTCCCTATCTTATGGAAAATGCTCTGATGGCCCCATTTCCTTGGTTCATTCCAACAAGGCTTTGCAATTTAAAATCAACAAGGGCTGCTCTGTAATGTTCCTACAGAACATAGTAGATATTGTTAGGAGTCGTGTGTGGAATGAAGAAGAAAATGAGACAGAGAGATTGGTAGCCATCTGTGAGGCTAGTCCACAGAATAGGGATCCTGGGAAGCATGTTCAGGTCCAACTTGAATGAAGTTGTGAAATCCCTTATATACCCCAGCAAGGAAATGTTACAAAGATGTAATGACAAAGCAGCAAAGTGTACATGACATAGAGCAGGGAGGATGCGGGCATGGACGATAACAGGAGAATTTACCTTTGGGGAAAACAGACATTACTAATAGGTCCTATGTCTCTTGGGACATTCCAGGAGGTTAGGAAACTGGGTGACAGGTGAAAGACGTGCTGTTGCCCACCCGCTAGTGTGCCAGAGGGGGCTAGAGAGATAGGAAGTGTTCCTCTTATCTGAAGCTCCATCTCTCTACCTGCTTCCACATTCCACAGATAGGAATCTCTGTAAGATCCTAAAACATTGTAACTATGTCACAACTTTGACCCTTCCAGGTAGCTGAGGTCTCATCCCTGTATGTAGCTGTTGACTCACTTATCCTCTATGCTGAAAATGGTCTCAGTTTGTTGTGTCATGGGGTAACAAAGCTGACTCAGTCCCCTGATCAGGAAGACAGACAGAAAGACAGACATGAAGACAGATGGCCAGTGGCCGATCTACTCACATTAGCAAGAGCCAGGCCTTGTTTCATTGATGGATTGATCATAGGTGACATCAGTCACAAAAGGGGTACATGCCAATGGCTTTGTAGATTTAGGGGGGAAGTAAGTTGCTTGTTCCACAATGACCCTTGGATCAAGCTCATTGTCAAGACATCAGCTATTGGCTCTTGGGGAGCCACTCTCATGGGGTCTCCGAGGGAAGTCCCCTTATGGGGCCCAGGCTTGTTGCCCCTCAAGTGCATGCTTGTTGATTGAAACTCCTTGTGGAGTTTATAGTCTAGTTCGAAACCCTTTCTAAGACCCTCCTGGTCAAGCTCCCTTCAAGCCCAGGGAGAATTATTCTGGGTGCATTATTCATTTCCTAACAATTTTCAGGGCACCAGGCTGAGGGTGGACTGGTTCAGGGTTGATTCAAGCAAATGAAAAAGAGAAGCTTGAAGCCCTCAATGGATTTGCTAGACTCATATACTGCAGCAGAAGACCAGGTACATGTAGATCATGTAGGCAGGGAGGCAGGCGGTAAGCAGGACTCCCAGTCCCTACCATCGCTGCATTCTCTTTCTGGCTTCTCTTCACTCTCTGCAATCTTGTTATGATCTTCATGCTCACTTGACCTGGTCACCTATACTTGCAGGTTTTTGTGCCCATACATTCTGGGTTCTCAGCTCAGGTGTCTGTGATCACAGGTGCCCCTCAGTGCTTTTTGCGGTAACATGTTATCATGAGCAGGCAACAGAACCTGGAGGAAAACTAGGCTGCAGGGGGTGGCTGTAGATGCTGGCAGCAGAAAGAAGGGAAAGCCTGAGCTAGCACATATTTCTCATCAGGCTACATGTCTCTTAACTCAAGACTGTGACACCTGAGGTTTCATAGTCTGTGTTGGTTTCTGATAGTGTTGTGTTAAAGTCTCCAACTACAATAGTGTATTTGTCTCATTCTTCTTGCAATGCCATCATCTTCTTGTTCACCATCAATGATATTGTGTCTGAGTCATAGCAAGTCTTGAGGAAGAAGTGAAACAAGAGAGGATGGAGGGAAATAAATAAAAGGAGGTCTGAATAGGGTCACAAAACTAGCTTGTTCCATGAAAAGACATTTGGAAAGGAGATTGCAGTGTCAGTGAAGAGAGGTTTTTTTCCTTTTTCTTTTTTTTTCTGTTCTTTTTCCCTAAAGAAGAAAGGAGAAAGAGATAAGCGGGAAGCTTCCCAACACTTTCAAACATAGACAAGAGGGAAATCCAGATGGAATTTCAGTTATTATTGAAGCAGTAGATGATTCAAATCCCCACTCCATGATCCCAAAGCCTTGAGCAGACACCATGAAATCTGCTTTCTCTTTTCAGGAAACCATGCTCAGAAATTCGCTGCCTCTCAGTCACATTCTATTGAAACAATTGCTTCCCTCACCTGACAGAATCAAGGGCCTGAATCATGTTGAAACTCAGCTGAAAGTAATTTTCAGAGTTTTAAAGTGCATAATGACATCTGCAACTTGCCGTGCCTTGCCCTTATTCCAGGAAGTACCACATTAGCACTTCAGCAAAGAAAATATTCTTGCCCTGTTTAAATCTTGCTGGTGTCATAAAGAATGCTTAATGCCTGTAATACAGACTTCTGTTGCACAGGAAAAAAATCCTCTCATTTGTTTTGCACTGGAAAATGCAAAAGAACACCCTTCATCACACAGTTGGGAAGAATCACTGGAAAGCAGGAAGATGAGACCTGGTATGAGAGCCCTAATTGAATGGTCATTTGATGGCAAGGATAGAAATCTCTGCAGGTCTGTTAATGGACTGGAGAATTGATGATATATACCTGACTCTATAGTCTCTGGACAAATTTCCTGTAAATTGCTTGAATATTTATTCTTTCACTTCCTCCCATAAAAGTCACTGTCAATTTTTTGCCCTTGAGCTATGATTCCCATTGCAGACCAAATCCCCTTTCTTGTAAAGGATGCGTATTCCTAGATCACCCAGCTGAGCGTGAGGTTGACGTGTGTGGTCTTACCCATCTTTTCAGTGGTTAAATTCATTTTACTCTACAGCTGGGAATTTTCATGTCTTTGAAACCACTTAGAGGAAACTGGTCAAATTCAAGGTCAAACATGGGGCCCTAAGAAAATTGACCTTGGTGAGGCACAAACCACTTCATTGTTATCAGGAAGGCAAGTGAAGAACCCTCTTTATAAATTATGTGAGTGATTTTACCTGCCCAAATAAAAGAAAGCCATCCATTTGTGTAAGTAGGTGGATATTCCTTGGCAGGAGAAATAATGCCTGAGTTTAACTTCCCATTTTCAACTTGAAAACTCTTTGTTCTGTCATGGTCAAAGTGACCTTCCTACAATCAGACATTTGCCTGAATTGGCTCTCACTCGTTAATACTTTCCTATCCTTCTCTCTAGATGACTTGTTTCTGAGTTAAGCTTTCACTCTAAAGTTAAGTTTCTTTTGCCTAAAATATTCTTGCTGCACATACCACATTTCCCCATTTTCCCATGTAACAGTTAAAAAAAAAAAAAAAAAAAACAACGAAAAAGCACCAAGACAGGTCTATGGCAGAGGGAGAAAGATAAAATGAAGATCCTGTTCTTTACCCTTATAGTGAAAGAGAACTAAACTCTACCTGCATGATGACTTTTGAACAATGAGGAAGCACTGATCCCCCAACACAAACATAATTACAATTAAGAGCAGGAGGACTATAAATTGTGCCACTTTGTGGTGTTCACACATAATTGTGGGGATATTGTGTGAGAATTTTCAGGTGCTGTTCCCTGAAGCAAGGGTCATTGAATATGCTTTTCTTTGCAGTTTATGTGTGTGTAGATGGTGTGTCATTCACTTCATCTCTCTTTTGTATTAGCTTCTTTCATTTGCCAAAAGCACATTAATTTTATTTATCTTGACATTTATTTTCCTTCCTTTGCAATCAGCACTCTTAATCCTAAAAGGGAGAGAGAAAATCCTTTATTTTCCATCTGCGCTGTGCTTCTATTTCCTATTATATTCACATCATTTCTTAACTATTTAATCTGATGATCTTATAGAACTGTTGCATATTCATATTTGAGTTGCATTCTGCCATTCACCACTCAGACACTTCCTCGCCCTTTAGAATTTATTCTTTTTCTCTTCTTCATTCAGCCTCCTCAGATTTATTCATTACTTCCCAATCTTGATCTCTGCGATTCACCTTACTGGTCTTCTGACATGCTGCCTCAAAAACACTATTGAAACCATGTTTAAAACCTTGAATCTCAAATAATTTATTCCTCCATTGCACCAACTCCACTGATTTCTAGTTCATCTCTGCTTCACATTGAAATGGCTGACTCTCATTTCTCCCCAAGCACTTTATAAACCTCTAACTAACATTATCTATTTCTTCCACAAAATTACATGCATTTTCACCTCTTTGTGGAGCCTGTTTTCTAATTGGTTTCATTTATTTAGCTTATCTCTCCAATTTTCTTCTTTTAGAGTCATTTTTCATAACTTTCCTTATTGCGCCGCTTTTAATCACTGAAATGCACCTTGGTTTAAATGGCCTGAAGATAAATACTGAAAATGCATATGTGAATAGTCTAAACTTGATTACCTAATGGTTTGGGTGAGGATAAAAGGAGCACAAAGATAAATAGTCACCAGCCAGATTTAAATACTTAACAGGCTTTTGTGTTTCTCCTCCCGTACCCAGAGCCTCCTATGGCTCTTCATCACTGATCTTTCTCAAGGCTAGAAACAGGATACTAATCCGAGATAAACTTTTCTCCCCAATTCAAAGGCTTTCCGCTGGTAGACATCAATCCCACAAACATGCAGGCCATTTATAAACCGGAAGTTGAATTCTGAGTGAAGACAAAAGAAGTTTAGGAACTGCTTACTCATTCCAGTTTTCGAATCACATCCATGATGATTGTCACTTCATCCATTGACACTCCATAGAAGGTGTTATCAAACCATGAGGTTGATGGTAAGAAAGTGAAATCAGTTACTTCGTGATTTCATAAATATCGGAGTCTTAAAACCCCAAACGTTCTACCATCAAGTAGCTCACAATCAGCAATTTGCAGAATGATTCTGTTCAGCGCATGGAGGCAGGAGCAAGGCTGAAGTCTTCTCAATGCATCCAGTTACGGTACCAAGGCAGGCACACTGAGTAATGCATCTAATGATTCTTTTTTTTTTTTTTATTCATTATCTAAATTTCTTACAACATCAGTAAATGGTTTCTGGGATGCCTTCCCCTCACCCCCCAACACCCCTTCTGTTTCCTCAGACTCGTCTCTCCTTGTTGTTTGTTGATCTATGTAAAGTCCATTGGTCTCTTCCTTTTCTGTGATGGTGTCCTTTTCCTGGGTGAGGGACTGTGTTCCTGGGACACGGCAAACTGTGCTGGTAGGTTTGCAATCTCAACTTTGCGTTGGGCAGCCAGTCCATGCTTATTTGTCTATCAGTGTCTTCTCATTGTTGGCTGTCTTCTCCAATCCATTCTTGCACAATGAAAGTACAAGATTCATTTTCCTTCATTTAAATGTTTGGTAGAAAGACATTTTCATAAGCAGGAATGATCATATGCTTGGAAAAATGGTCTTTCTATATGTTGTTCTGGGGTGTTTATAAATCAAGCATTAAGGGCCTTACTGCTTCTAACCCAAAGATGTTCTTCTCTAGTCCCTTAGGATTTTCTCTTACCAATAGTCCTTGTTCTTTACAGACCTCTCCTTCTTTCCAGACTCAGAGAGCCCTGACTCCAGCTGAAGCTCAGTCATGCACCTATGTTCTCTATCTGGGCTTCAGTGGTCTATTACCCTGTAGTCATTGTCTAATGTATGAAGTAGAAGAATCATTGGGAATGTGAATGAATTATGGTAAAGCCTGCATGCATTTGCCTAAATTATGACATCAATGCAGTTTTAGAATTGTAATTAAATTCTGGTTTTTCTCTTGGGTTGGTGTCTACCTAAAATAGTAGACATTAAAAAAGTTATTAACTTTTTAAATAAATTGAAAGTTATTAATTATTATTCATTATTAATTTTAAAATTTAATTCAATGAAAATTCATTAACTTAGATAACCTGGGAGAAGATGCGGACAAGTTATGTAAATGAATGTAGTAGGTCAGTTGTTATGCATGAAAAAAAATGGTAAGTGGAAACTTTGGTGGAACAAAGGCCAAGACCTCAGCATTAAACACTGAACCAAAGAAAAGTTTTCTCTGAGGCGCAGGCAGCACATGTAGGTCTGATGTTCTCACTACTCTATGTGCAGAAATTGCCCCTGATCTCCCCCACAGAACAGATAAAAATTGAACCATGATTAGATCTAGCAGTGCTACTTGTGGGTTCATATTGAAAGATGAAATGAACATCTCAAAGAGATCTCTGCACCCCTCTCCCCGTGTTTATGGCAACATTATTCACAGAAGTCAAGATACAAAAACCACCTCAGTGTCTGTCAACAGATGAATGGATCCAAAGATGGTTTCCTCTACAACTCTCCACCCTTCCTAATACTCAGTAATCAATATTCACTGTAAGGACTTAGAGCAACTTAGATTTCACCTTGGTTGGGAGGCTGAAATTGGTGGTAAGTTATAAAGAGAAATTCACAGTACTGATTCTTTTCTTGAGGATCCCAGATTGGCCAAAATTTATGGAACAGACTGTCTTTCATTGTAGCCATGTTTTGAGGGAGATGGTTATGAATAAAATAAAGGGCACCAAGTTCACTTTGAATTTCAGATATTTTTTACTATAAGTATGTACCAAATATTGCACAAGACACACTTATTTGTAGTTAGTTGTTGTTTTTCAGAAATTAAAATTAAAAGTCTTTGATAGTCTTGCTTGTCAGGTATGACAACTCTACCAAGGGCAACAAATCTTTCTGGGTGGTGGCTCAGTCCTAGATTTCCTACTCTGATGGAATAGTCCAGAATTGATAGGTTCATCACTGGCAGAGTAGCAGAAGAGGTTGTGTGGACTTCAACATTAGTGGTTCTGAGTTCAATATAAGCTCTATAAATGTACAGACATTTACTTAGCTCCTGTGCTTCTAAGTTCCCCAGTCTGTAAAATGGCAATGATGATAACAGCCTACTTTTTAAATTTTCATAGTCTTCCAATTGAGTATATATATACCAACATTGTCTACCCTGAGGTTCTCTCACCACCCTATCATCTGTGAATCATCTTAATCTCTTGTGCTCATCCTTCCCTTGATTTTACCCTACTCCCCATGTCTGTTGCTCTACGCTTCAGTTCTACTGGCAGGTCTCCATCTTTCTTGTCCTTTTGTTTGTTTATTTTCCCTAGATCCTGAGTATAGGTAAGGTCATCCAGTATTTCTCACTTTCTTTCTGGCTTATTTCTGCTAGCATAATTCCCAAGTTCATCCATGTTATCACACATGCATCATATTTGTCATTTTTGATTGTGGAACAGGGTTCCACTGAAGCACCCTATTTTTGTTTTGCATCTGCTGTTAGGAAGAAAGGAGAGACTCCATGCAAGAGTGAGAAGCTCTATGATGTGAATGTGCTTGGCACTCAACAATCACTTGCTACCGTTATCGAGTAACCATGTTCCTCACAGGTGGCCTTGTCTGGTACAGATGGTAATTTGCCCCCTAATTAAGACTCTATTCTAGCTAATATTTTACTGATGTGATAAACATTTATTTAGCATCTCCCATATGCCCTCTGTGTTGTGGGAAAATATTTTAAATTCAAATTTGGAAAGCTGTAGTTTTAAATTTTAATACGGCGCTCCAGGAAATGCTGAAGGAGTGCTGCATGAAGCTCACAGGATAGACTGTCAATTCTTCATTTGTTCCTCAGTCCTGCTTATCTCTTGTCTCCCCATCACTCTCCTTCAGCTTATCAGACAGCGTGCGTAGCAGCAGCAAAAAGTCACTTGTTTAATGCACTAGACAGAACAGGGTGCTTTTTCCATCACAGATGATTTACTTGCCCTCCAAACACACCCCTCCCAACAGGCACTCGCAAACATGAGCGGACACATGCAGGCATCTCCCCACCTGTCCTCTGACCCCACCCTGGAACTCTGTGTCTGGGGTCTTTACAGTTCTGTAACTGAATATGCCAGGAACCTAGACAGAAGAGCTAAGAACCTGCTTAGAGGGAACCCAGGGGTCAGGTGGGGGAACTGAAGTGAGGCTGCTCAGCGCTGGGCACCCAGCCTGATGCTCTGCCCAGCAGAGCGGAGTGGACGCCTGGACCTGTTCAGCAGGAGCCCTGAGGCCACTGGGGCACCTGAGAAGCAAGCCCTGGAAAGCTCCTCTGATGTTTCCAGGTGATTCATCCGCTGCTGGCCTGAGCTCTGAACCTTAGGTTCCAGATCCGCATCCCTTCGTACAACCTCATGCTTGGGAAGCCAGCATCTGTGGCCCTGTGAAACCAGACACATTCTTCCCAAGCTGCGTCATGAAAGTCAACTCCTCAGGGACTGGAATCTGCCAACCTGCTGTCTCGTGCCCCGGCTGCCAGTGTGGGGCCCGGGAGGGGCAGATTCCACCCAAAATCAGGGGCACTCCCTGGGTTGCCAGTGTGGAATGCGGGTGTCCACCGAGGCCTGGCTGCCACTGTGGATGTGCTTCTTAGCCAAGGCTTAGGTGCGCACCAAGAATGCCAGTGCTTACTCCCGCCACAAGCACCAACAGCCACGCTCGCACTGCACACCCACGCTGGTCACACTCATTCTGCTTTCGCCTCATGATGTTAAGTCTGTGATGCTCTTCGCATTAAGGGCTGCAAAGTCTTTGTCCACACAGCGAATAAGCTGAAGAAAGGAAAGAGAAATTCAAGTGCCACAGAGAGTGTCTCTCTCGTTCTATCTGTCGCTCTCTCGCACATGCGCAGTAACTCCTTGACTTTATGAGAATGAAAGAGAAGAAATGGAAACCGATGATCATAGTCATTCTAGTTTCGAAAGGAAGATAGTCTCTATCTTATTTAAGAGAATTATCCAGTTGGTTGTACTTACCCAAATTAAATAGGCCAGAAACCAAATGGTTTCACTAATATAGGGGTAATAGGAAAAGGAAAAACAAACAAAAGGCCAGGAGGAAAAGTCCAAACAAACTTACAAGCAAACTAAAGTATACAACCTGGGGGAGAGGGAAGGGGAAGATGGGAAGAAGGGGTCAGGGAGGGAAGGTAGTGGGTGATCCCTGGGATATACAAAGGTGTGAAATACACACACACACAAATTAATTAATTCAAAAATGCCTTGCAAAGCAGGAGCCAGTTTTAGCAAGTTTAAATTAGAAAAAAAAATAGGCCAGTCAGTCAGTCAGGCTGATTTTCCAGAACCTTCTATAGGCCTCTGCAACTGAGGCAGCACCATTCTTGAAAAGGACATGAAAACTCGAGGTGTGTCTATCACCATCAACCTGGCCCAGGTGGCTGTGCTTTGTCAGGCATGAGGTGCTTAGAACAGCAGGAAAGCAAATTCTACTAGTTGACTCTTCAGCTTCACTTGCTCAGGTTCCATTTCCCTATAACCTGGTAGCAGTGTTAGGGTTCTCCTGTCAGGAATCCCTAGCCTGTGTCCAGGTGCCTGAGGTGAGCCTGCCCCTTCTGCAGCAGGGTGCATCAGCCAGCCTTGGACACTCAGCAATTTTTGCGTCCCTTTTACCAGAATAATTGTTCCTACATCATGCCTGAGGCTCAGTTGAGATCAGCTAGAATCGGCCCTAAGAGTCTGCTAGAGTATGAGGAAAATACCACCGTCTTCTCCCTGGGCTGGAGAGGCTGGCAGGTCAACCTTGAGTCAGGATGAAGAAAAGCAGAGAGGGGCAGTGGGGGCCATGGAGAGGCTGACTTCTGTGGAGATGGCAGGTGCACTCAGGAGTCAGTGTGCGGACAGTCATCAGCCCAGTTGTAGAAACAAGGCATCTTTCCTCTCTTCTACAGCCAGGTTGGTGCAGGCTGCCATCATCTGCCACCGAAAGATTTTTGAGAATGATGCATAAGAAACCTCTGTTGAAAATGCCCAGGTTCAGACTATAATGAGAATTATAGGTACCTGGAACTAGACCTGTTCCTATGTCCAAGCTGCTGTGTAGAAAACAGGAGGATTCCGTTGGGAGACTGGAGACCTCTCACCATCCCACAGGCACAGCCCTCCTCCCTTTCCCCTTCCCCAAAACAGCTAAGCAAGCAATTGGATCCTCTTTATTAGCCCTCATTGTCCCAGACATCTCTGCTGTGGTGCAATGTTTTTCCCATTGTTAGGTTGTTTGTTTGCTTATTCGGAGAGGGGAGGTTAGTTTTCTGCCTTGTTTGTTTTCTGGTTTTTGTTTGTTCGGTTCACTTTTATTGCTTATGGCCGATGTTGATCAGCGACCAAACAACTATGGTTGGCATTTCAAACCTGTTGCCACCACCTGTTTTTCTAAACAAGGAGTCATTTATATATTGTCTGTGCTGGTTTTCTATCAGAGCAGAGGAGTGTGGTCATCACACAGAGGCCATACCCAGCAAGACCTGCACTGTTTACTATCTGACCCTTTATGGGAAGTGACCTGACTTCAGATTAGACCATTAGGGACTCTTCATCCCTGTGCTTGTGTTATGAGTCTGTGATGTCTTCGTCACCTTTGTTCTCTGGATAGTGTATTTTCTCTTGCAGGCTATGGAGATGACAGGAAGAAGTGTAAACTCTTTTTGATAAGTCGCTGCCTACCTTGAATGAGAATGAAAACTGAAAAGGAGTCTCCTCTCCCTTCTCCCAATGCACAAAGAAGAAACATGAATGCCATCTGCGCCTAATATTTGACAACCTGACACCATCCTATCCTTTATTCCTCGTATCTCACAGACTAAAAGCCTACAGTCATTTCCCAGAATCTCTTGCTAGCAGGTTTCCACACATGATGACTTATCCACCAAATAAACAAAGAAAAAACTCCCACGATAGGGGAAAGTCACAGGAGAAATGAGTTGCTATCAATACTCTTATGGTGCAGACAGTTGATGAAATGCATGGACTTCAGCCAGCAGATGAAAGATTTTGCAGTGCTCTCTGCAAATTACCTATTTATTATCCCAGGTTGACCATTCTATGGGTCCTGCAATTTTAGCTGGAACCTGAGAGTTAGCAGAAGCTTTCCTAGGTCTCTCAACCTCCAGTTCTTCCAGTAGTTCTGTACGCATCTCTTATTTTAAAGTCCTTCCTGTTCAAAATACCTTAAACGGTATTTATTTTCTAATCTCAGTCTTGAAGTAGACCCTTGTGTTCCCTGTGAAACCAGCTACAAACTGGAAGAAACAAAATTAAATAAAGAGAAGCCAACAACTTAAACAAGCATTCTGGGTTCTCCTGCCTGCACACACAATTACAAGGCTCTTCAAGCAACAATCACAAGATAGCTTGTGCTTCTCAATAACTATTCATTTTCCTTTGCCCTGGGGTGGTCAAATCCTGGGCTCCCATCACTTCCTTGGTTCAATCGCTTGCCTTCCCACTGCTTCTGGTCCAAGTCTTGGTCCAACTGCTTCTTGTCTCAACAGCTAAAGCCCTTGGCAGTTTAACTACCAGGCCCTGAGGGAGGGGGTGGGGAGCATTTCCCATCAGCCCTGTCAGTTTAACTGCTCAAACTCCCCAGTTAAAAACAAGAAAGTGGGGAATTGTAACTGGGGGCTTGATCAGTTATACCGCAGGGGGTGATGGGAAACACTCCCCCATCCCCACCCTTAGGGTCTGGCACTTAAACTTCCAGGGCCTTTAGCAGTTGGAAGAGAAGCAGTTGGACCAAGACTTGGACCAGAAGCAGTTCCCTTGGTTCAGAGACTGGAATTTGGACCTCTGACGAGAAGAAAGCTTGGAGCCTGGGAGACCTAGTGCCTGCATGCCTCCAACGAGAGGCTAGATCACTGGAAACCTGGACTGTATGTAGATGCCTGTTTATGTCTGCTGTGGTGATACAACAGCATCTTTGGAAGTGTTTTAACACTCTGAGAACTGGGACCATGTTACTTTGTTTGGGGACTTTTGAGACTGGACAGCCACTGGGGTAAGGTAACTGGTCACTCATGGCCCCAGTGACCCTTGGTTTTCCTTAGTTTGTATATGAATCTTGTTACTGTTGTTTGAGGAGTCTTGCAATGGAAGAACCCAGAGAGTGCTGGGTGTAGCTGTTGGCTTCTCTCCTTGGTTAGTTTTTTGGTCCTCCCAGTTTGCACCTAGTTTCACCTGGGCATCACACTGAAATATTTCCACTCAGAAGCAAGGGATGGAGAACGATAATGCCATAGTGCCCCTGCTTCATCAGGCTGTGAGTCAGTGTTCTCAGCCCTCGGGTGACTGACCCTGCTGAGTTGTCCATCAGTCATTGCTGCTAAGACATTGCATGTAACCATAAATGCCAGCTGTTAGGATTCTTAAGGGAAGGTGGGGTATGTGCCAGGATATTTCAGGGAGAAATATCCAGAAGCATGAGTCCTGGGTGGACTGCAAAGAGGGATGATAGTGGAGAACCTTTTCTGCTAAGCTAACATGTTTAAAACTGACACTACCTCATTGTTTCCTCTACCTCCTAGAAAAGAATTTAAGAAGTAAATGGGTGCACATACCAACCAACATTTGTATGTTTTCAGGAAAAATCAGAGTCACTTCAAACTAGTGAAAACAGGCTTTGCATCTGGTCATAAAAATCCAGGGCTGGTTTTAGGGATTGTGGCTCTAGTGCTGCTACAGCCACAACTGTCAGAATGACCTTGGCTTAGCAGTTGCCCTCCCAGGCCTCCATCCTTTTCTATTCAAAAGGTACTAGCCAACTTGGAAGGTCTATTTTTTCCTTTTGTAGAGGAGGCTGTGATTCTGTTATCTGTGGCTTAGAGGGGATTCAGTCAATGAAGGGCCTCGGGAAATGTGAACAGATTAAGGCAATAGAAACACAGATCTTATCCAAAGCACCATTTCTTTCTACCTTTGATAAGTTATCATTGAGTCAATCTCACTTAATGAACAGGGGCCCAAAAAAGGTCAAAAGGACCAAAAATATTTCTCCTGCTGCTGTTTCATCTGCCACAGGTCTCTTATGTCCTCGCTCTGTCCTTCCTTCATAGGCATGAGCAGGCCTGGCTTCTGAGGCCAAGGGAAGGCAGGTAGTGGGGTTAATGAAAAGCAGGTAGACCAGCTGGCCTAGCTTTGAGTTTTCTTTTTTTCCAGGTGTGTATATGCTACTGTCAGTATCAGCTCTACACTGCTATAGAAAAGAGGTACAGGAGGGAGAAAAAAGAAATCTGGAACTGCTGACATGCTTTGTGAGGATTAAACCCAACTTACAGTAGAGTCTACTAGAGGAGTAAAGGAGCTATGAAGCTCTACTTCCAAATCTTCCTAAGCTAAGTTTACTTACTGAAAACCAAACCTTACAAGATACCATCTTATTTCCTGCTCATTTACAATGGATACATTTGAGACATTGTCCCTTATTTGGACAAGAGTGACAAAGTAAAAGCATTATATATTTGAAATTTTTGCTGCTGTGGGATTATGCAAAGGAGACTTAACATGAGCCCAAGCATCCTCCTCTACAAAGGCAAACAAACAATGCTCTGGTCTTTTAAGTCAGCCAAATCCTTTTAATTAAGGGAGAAAAAGTCTTGTTATTTATCCATTCCCAATCCTGTATTTCTTTGCATGACTTATTCATTTATTTATAAACATCATTTGCAACCATGTGCTCTGCTCCATTTGGGAAGTCTGCATGACTGTCATCTGTTAAGTGTCTCTAGAAGTTGTTGTTTTGATAAAATAGGACATTTTTGCATTCATGAGTGTCAAAAGGGACTTCAGCAAGGACTTAAAATTATACTTGCCAGCTGTGTGCTCTGGGCAATGGGAACTTATGGGGCTGTTTTGCTGTCCCTCAACTCTGAGAGTCCTTGCCTACACCAGACGGGGAATTTCAATGTCTGAGTCTCTGGTTTATAGGTTTGGAAAACAGCTCTTGTGGCTCTCCAGATCAGCGAATGGTTCCAAATGTATTTCACAACTAAGCCGAGGAAAGAAGAAATATTTGGGATATGCTTAGAAGGCACATGCTTAGAAGTCTTTTCTGGAGGGAATACCAGATTGCAGATGAGGAAGAAGTTGAATAACATGATTGTTCTGGCCACCACTTCCTATGGAACTACTGAGTGCCTGACACCTGGTCAGCCAGACCTTCCATGCATGGCAGCCCATTTGATCAGTCTCACAACCAGGTACACATGGTGATTGGCTTCCCAGGAATGAACGATTTGGCCTATGGGCATATAAGAAGCTGAGTCAGAGATAGAAACCATATCTTGTCTATTCTCAGACTGTGCAAATTAGAAAAAGGTGCCCAAGGGGCTTGGTGAGTAGTCTGTGCTTACATACTAATTAGTACAAGATTTTCTTCCTACTATAGATGCAGTCTTCATCTAGGGCATGTGACTTGGGAGTTAGTGCCCACTAAGAAAGGCAAGCCCTGAACACATCTTCATAGCATTCCTCATGGCAGATCAGACATGTCTAACCCTAGTGTGACACTTGAGTTTACTGCCAGTGTGACTGGAGAGTTGGTCAAATAGCATTCTGGATATTTCCAGGAAGTTGTTTTTGTATGCGCTAACATCTCAGTTTGTGGACACTGAGAAAAGTGTTATTACCCTTTATAACATCGGGGGTTCTCATCTAATCAGTTGAAGGTGTGTGTGTGTGTGTGTGTACGTTTGATTCTATTTGTTTGAAGGACTCTGACTAATATCAGAATCTAGAATCTAGGTTCTCCTTATGACTCCAGAGAAGTGCTTCTTGATAGCCCTGTGACAAGATTGCCAGAGTGCAAGTTAGAAAATTCTTAGCTGGCTGAAATGCTTTACTGAATGTCTACCAATTAATAAGACCATGTCAATCTAGATGGAAGTCTCTGGGATATGCTTCAGGGATCCACACTTGGTTCTATCCTGTTCAACACTTCTGTCAGCGGCTTATGATACAGGATCATGCAAATCCAATTTAAGGATGAAATGAAGCTGGGGGGATAACTAACATGACAGATGACAGGATCAAGATTTTGACAGGTTGGGTTACTGTGCTGAAACTAACAAGAAGGATAATGGTAAAACCCTACATTTTAAATTAAAAAAAAAATCAACAGTTCTACTCCAGCTATAGATTTAGCTTGAGAAAGACTATTTTAAATTTTACAATTAAATTTTGTTCTTTTAAAATTCAGAATGAAATGATAGATCATGTCTCCTTTAAAATCAAAATTAAGTAAAATTAAGATAAAATAGAATGCATCCTATGTATCAATCCTTCTATAATTGGTGCAAGTCTGAAGATATTGGAAATATCACCATCACTTCTAAGAGGCACCACATTTAGAAGGAACGTGGCAAAATAAAGCATTGAAGGACAGCTGAATGGTACAGAAATGATTTTAACTGACAGTGTGAGTAACTGAGGACTAATATAGCAGAGGAAAACAGGATCTCATGAGGACATTAGAAGGATCTGCAAGTCTTGGAAGGGAAAAGAAAGTTTTCTTTTTGCACATTTTGAAACAGAGAACTGAAATGCAAAGATGGAGATTTCAGGTCAATAAAAAGAAAGCCTTTTAAAAACTTGGACATGGTTGATTAGAAATCTAGGAAAAGGGAGTTTCCTGCCATGTCATTCAGTGTGCTCACATTAACCAGTGCTTTTCTAAAAGGACAGAGCAGGTCAATAACATTCCCTTGCTCCCTCCACCTCCTCAATTAACAGGAGGGTTGGGAAGTTCTTGTTCTTGGTGACCCGTTGCTCATTGTAACCATCACCTGCCTCTTCCCTATGTCTTCACAATTGAGTTAGTCTTTTATTGAGACTCTCTTTAGATCAGTGTTCATTATTCCAATTCTTAACTTGGAATGAAATAAGCAGATTTTCAGTTATTATTTTCCAGTAAATATGAGCACTAGTAACCACCACTGCTGTTTTCACTATCATTTTGCTGTTTCTGTGTCAGCCATTGCGATCTTTTAAATACTGAATCTCACTGAAATTCACCACAATTATGTGTAGCTCAGAGACCTTGGTGCTCTATTTCAGGACACTAGCTTGCAAGTGATGAAGCAAAGATTTCATCCCAAATCCATCTGATGTGGAAGTCCCTGAATTGCTTCACTATACAAGCCGAACTCCCTGAGGCCATACATCTCCATATTTTCCTCTGGGCTTCCTTTACATTGTCACCTGCCATGCTTTTCTGCCTCACTCTGTGCCCCCTATCAGATTCAACTCACTCTGTCTCAGAAATAGTCTGCCCACACCATGAACTCCGTCCACAATGACCTTTTCTTTCTGTACTAGATATTTCAACTACAAGTAAAAAGAGCTCATATTGAACTAGCTTAGGAAAAATGAAGAATTTATTAGTTCCCAAAATCAAATAGCAGAGAAGAGAGGGACAGACTTACTCCCAGAAACAAGAGGTACAGGAAACAGAACCCACAGGCTGTCACCTTCTTGTCTTGTCATCACTCCATTGAGAGGTAGCTTCCTCTCTCAGGCTGGCTTCTCCACCCTCTCCTCCCCCCAGACTTGAGATAAGATCTCAGCCAGCTCTGGACTTACATTCTGACCCTCAGGAAACAAGTTCAATGTATAATAAGTCAACCTATGATACATGTATATTTTAATGGGTATTCAAAAATCCATCTACCCCTCTGTAATCAAGGTGGCAACCTTTATATAAAATGTCTTATCAACCTGCTTAAAATTTTGGAAAACCAAATGAAGAGCTGTGATCCGCTTTGAGTCAGTTCCAGCTCTGCACACTCATTACTTGGAGGCTGGGAAGCAAAATAGACAGTCTTCCCGAAAACCAAATGCTTGGAATGGTGGAGGAACAAAAGGAGACAGCCTGTGGGCCCAGAAACAGCCCTGGAGAATCATGAGTTTGAAATCCTGGTCCAATCAGGAGAGCACATGATAAGGCAGCTCTTGTCCTGGGGTATGCAACTGAGGATTCTGGTGTTTCCCTGGGTGACTGTCCTACCTGGCACCCTGGGTCCTATAAGCAGGCATTGTAGGAACAAGTGGTGCCCAGTCCCACTGTGTAGAAGGGCTCCTGATGCTAAGATCTGCACCTCTACCTGGGGTGGAAGACAGAGGTAGATGAGTTCTCATTCTGTGGCCACCTTGTGTGAGGTGATCATGAGCAGCTCTTGTCAGAAGCCCTGGGAGCCCCCATATTACTGCTAAAAAAAACCTGGTGAAAAGTCTAGCAAAGACTCATCTCAGTGCGACTACTCACCTTCCACATCCTCCACAGGCTGATGCCCTGTACAGGGGGTGACAGGCTCCAACAGTTGTGTGGGGCTGGGGTGCCTTTGCACAACCCCAGGAAACAGTGTCCAGGGTCTATAATGACCACACACCATGTCCATTGACACCAAGCTGTGGAACAAGGATATCAAATAGTTGTTATAAGGAGCAGCCATTATCCCTAAGGCCAAGGTAGACCACACAAGAGCGGCTCTACTAAGGCTGAGATCCAGACCTTGGAGAGGAGCATCATGGCTCACTGACTTGCAGTGTGCTGTCACCCTGGGGACACTTACTGGGGGTTCTTTTCTCTGGAATGTTCTAGAATCCCATTGTATAAGAGCAGTTCCCTGGGAGGTGTCTCACTATTTCTACAGAAATAGATGACAGGGGAGCTATAACTGGCAAGTCCAGTCTTTTCTCTTTTCTCTTTGCTTCTTCTCTCTCTAGCATTCTGAGCTGTGACTTCTCCAAGGTTCTTCAAACCTACTTCCTTTACCAGACCTGCCCTCAGCAGCCCCCCGACACCCCCACATGCCATTCTGGCATCTGGCACCATACCAGTACTCTTTTGCTGACCACTCTCCCACCATGGTGCCTTTGCCACCACGAGCTTACTCTTCCAGAAGACATCTGCCTAGCCTGGTCACACGGGCTAGTCTTTATCCACCCACCATTCTTGTGCCTCTCCCACCTCTCTTTGGCTCATCTTTTTGTCTCACTTTTCTTGCTTCCCCTCTCTTCCTGAAAACCAGAGGCTACAATTTCCCCTCACATAACCTCCTGGTGAATCACATTCTCTTCCCCACCCAGACCTTGAAATAATAAGCCCTGGGCTGCTAGTTTCCAATATTCCCTAGGGCTGCTCAGAATTTGCAGCAAAGCAAAAGAAGGAAGTACCCCTCTCCCCTTTCGGCCCTTCTTAGCCTCTGTGTTTTGAAGACACAACTAATGCTGCAATGTCTACATTTTATGAACAAGTTACACTGTCCAGGTAGGGGTCACAAGTTTAATATCAGTTCTGCTGTGTCTCAGGGAATGGGGAGGCCAGAAGAGAAGGAGAGAGATAAGGTGACACAATTAGCTGGTGCAGCAGTTAAAACATACCACTTATCAGTAAGGTTCTCTACCTCAAACAGACTTGGTTCATGGCCTCCCCAAACATTCTCAACAGTGACAATCATAGATCATTGATTACGCTTCATTTTAGTAGAGATGATGAAACATGTTCATATTGTATGGGAACCACCAACATGTGACATCAATACATGAAGATGCATGTGCCGATGGAAGCAATAGACTTGCTGGATCTAGGGTTGCCACTATCCTAAACCATAAAAATAACCAATAAAAACAAAGGAAAAACACAGTATCTGGGAAGCTCAAAAAAGCAAAGCACAGTGAAGACAGGCATCTGCTGCAGCTTTCCAGGGGGCAGAGTAGAGTGCAAGGAGCATACAGCAGAGACAGTACCTTGACTTCTAAATAGCTCTGCTGCTTCCTGGCCTTTTGATCTTCGGTAATTTACTCCAACGTTTTTTAAGCCTCAGTGATTTTGTTCTTTATAGGAAAATTGGAGACAGTGATACTTACTTTTATAAGTTAGTTTTGAGGACAAAAAGGAAAAAGGCATGTAAATAATCTAACATTGTTTTTATGGTCCAAAAACCAGAAAAAAAGTTATTACTAGAAACTGATAAAAAAAAACTATCACACACTTCAGCTTTATGTTTAGCCTCTTGCCCACTGGATGTGGTGGTTAACATGTAGTGAAGAGATGAATGAATATGCGAAGAAATGCATGACTGGAAGAGGCTGCCTATTCATTATTTTACTTTTATTTTTAAGTCACTGCATTAGAAACTGAGATGGAGTTGAATGAGGTTAGTTTCATGGTTTAGATTTCTAGGGCTGCTACCACAAAGTTTCACAAAGGTGTAGCTAAATAGAACTTTATTGTCTCACCCTTGTGCAGGAGAAGTCTGAGATGAAGCTGTTGACAAGCTTGTTCCTTTGGGGACCTCTGAAGAAAGGATCTGGTTTGGTTTGCTCTCCTGGCTTGTGGTGGTTTTCTGGCAATCACCAGCACTGTAGAACATTTGCCTGGTAGAACATTGCCTGGTTTCTACCTTCATCATCACTTGATGAGATGAGCTTCCCTTCTCTCTACATCATATTCCCACTATGCATGTCTGTCTCTGTGTCCAGATCTCCCTTTTTATAAGGACAAAAGTCATATTGGAGCAGGACCTACCCGAGTGACCTCATTTTAACTAACCATCTGCAAAACTCCTACCTTCAAAATATGGTCACATTCCCAGATAGTGGAATTTGGACTTTAACATCTGCTGGGGGAGCACAGTTAACCCATACAATTTCTAATCTGTATGAGGATAAAATAACTACATAAATAATAGATGATAAAGCTATATAATTAGGCTGGATGAACTACATTTTAAAATCTTGATTAAAAGAATGGTTTGCAGTATTGGAGAAGACTTTATAGACAAGATGATTTGATGGTGGCCTCTTTCCTTAAATTAACTGCTATTCCTAAATAACTATCTATATTTTGTTCCTGGTTAACATTTTGAAGCTGCTTCAGGTTACCCGAGCTAATGAGACAGCTCAAACAATAGGATCAAGTTGTTAATGCAGCATACAATAAATACATGTTGTGAGAAAGAAGTTTCCAGGAAACAAGAATTGCTATGGTAACCTGATATATCACTAAAAATGTAATGAATAAATATCATCAGGGTCTCAGATTCATTGTACAGAAAAACTTCAAGGCTCAGATAACTAAGTAGTTCTCACACTGATTGCTTGATGTTTTGTAAGCTAAATCAGAATGATTGTCCATTAGCAAAAAAGTAGTAATATTCAAATAATCCTGGACTCCACAAGGTGCATAAAAACTCCTTCAAGTCTAGCCTTTTGATTTAAATCACTACCATTTTCCTCAAAATATTAATTTTAACTGTAAGAAACAGTCATAATAATAGACTTGATTATATGCTTTTCAAAAGAAATAATATTTTGCCAACTCTTGGGAGTACAATAGACACTGTAGTATCTTGGTGTTCAATGTGGTCTTTGGAGAGAGAGCTTTTTCTTCAAGATCTTTCCTGCTGTTCTACAATCCACTTTTCACACCACAGAATTCTTCTCCCCATTGCCATTTGAATAACTCATTCCCTAAGAGGTTTCTTGCTGTTTGTTTATGTCTTTGAACTGCTTGTCCCAAAAGAAATGAGGCAGATACACTAGTATTACAAGTGTCAAATAGAAGTCACACTCTTGGGCAATAGACATGGATGTCAAAATCTGGGATGAGCAATAGTTGAAACATTGGAGACAAAAGTCACCCCTTCTCCAGCTTCCATTAGCCCCCTTTCCAGTAGCCTCCTAGACCTACTGCATGATATCTATACTTTCTTAGTTTTTTATACCTATTTCCTTGATATCACCAATAACCTTCATTCAGTTGGTACTCTCTTCCTACCGTAGGACTTTTGCAAAGATGATTTCCACTTTAAAACACTGTTACTTCCCATGTTGCCTAGTACTTTGCCTACTTGTCCTGCAGACTACAGCTCAAGCTTGGCTCTTTCAGCTAAGTCTACCCTGATAGCTCAAATTCCCCTCCTAAAAGCTTTCAGAGCATATGTACCTTTGGTTTCTAACACTTGTCATCACTGAAACCATATGAATGATTACTGGAACTCTACTATGGCACCAACGATGTCTATTTTCACTCTCTCCTGTCTCCAATTCTAGCACATTGCATAGCTTCTGTAAATGTTTACTGAATAAACTCATGCATAGACTGTGTTCTTTGGATTCTACTTATGCATTTCTGACTTAGCTAAGCTTATGCACAAGAAGCATTCTGTTTCATGTTTGTGCTGGCACAGCATGTTGGCAATTAGTGGGATGTGGTCTCACAGTCTATAGTGATGTCATTAATGGCTGCAGAAAGCGGAAACCTTCTATCACTCTCTTATTTCGGGTGGTAAGTTTTACAAATTGCATCACACAATTATAATATTACCATCCTTGTTGGTGTTCCTTGTTCATAATATAATGCACACAGTTGTTGATGTAATGTAGCCAGAAATTTTCTATGGAGACTGTTAGATGTTAATGGTTTTTGAGGTACAGAATGCTTACCACTGTGACTGTAGCTAAAGAAAATAGTAATATATGAACAGGAACACTTTGAAGTATAATTAGTTCTCTATAATTCTGAGTCTTGGTTAATAACTGACAGAAAAGGATTAATATCATAGACCCTGTGGGTGGAAGTGGTGGGAAGCAATGGTATATTTGTCCTCTTTATAATTGTCTATTAGAAGTTCAGTGAAAACCCATGGAAATATAAGAAATATTCTTTGTCTTGAAGAAACTCATAATCTAGTTGGGAGATGGTCCATATAAGCATAAAGCAAATCTGAATGTCTAACTGAATAGTTAAGTGTTAGGAGTCACATGTGGAATGAAGAAGAAATGAGACAGAAGGGACTGATAGCGATCTGTGAGGCCAGCCCCCAGAACGGGGATCCTGGGAAGCATATCCAGGTCCAACTTTAACGAAACTGAGAAACCACTTAGATACCCCAGCCAGGAAATGTTACAATGAAGTGATGAGGAAGCAACAAAGTGTATGTGACATGCAGCAAGGAGGATGTGGGGATGCGCCATAACAGGAGAATTTACCTTTGGGGGCAACAGACATTACTAATAGGTTCTATGTCTCTTGGGACATTCTAAAGAGGTTAGGAAGCTGGTTTACAGGTGATGTCCATCCTGTTGTCCATCCTGTAGTGTGCCAGAGGGGTCTAGAGAGATAGGAGGTTGCCTCTTATCTGAAGCTCCATCTCTCTATCTGATTCCATGTTTCACAGTTAAGCACACATATACACAGAAGACCGTGCCTCTATTGTCATAACTGTAAGGTAGAGACCTCCATCTCAGTAATCTGTACATAACTGTTCTATCTGGCTACCATTCCTCCTGTTTGTCTAAGTTCACCTTCTAGCATTCGTTCCCTATTTCACCCCACACTCAATGACCTACTTTTCTTCTTTGGACCTTTTGTACATGTTGGTCCCCTACCACCACCCCCACCCCCAGTGTTTCTAGGTTTTCCCTAGAAAACCACCTAACTGACTTCCTCATATCTTTGCAGACTTGATTCTGTCACCTGGTTGATGAGATCTGCTATTTAAAATTATAATATCATCATTTTCGCTGTCCACATTCCTCCCCCTATTTTCCCCCTTCAGTGTGTTTTGCACCATCTAAAATATATATTTGACTAACTTCTCATCTTTTTTTGACTGTCCCTCACTAGAATGTAAGATTTGTTTTCCCCTTTTCCTCATTGTTGCATTGCCAGTATGTGGAACACTTGACACGAAGTAGGAGCTCAATAAACATATCTTGAAAAAATAAACAACTGGAAGCCCTGCATTGGAAGAAAAGGGGGAAGCATGCAGGCTCCTTGATAAAGACTCTACTGCACCATTCCTTTATGGCTCATTCTGGCACTGCAGTTAACCTCTGGAACCTACTGTGTGACATGAAAGGAGTCCCCTTTCTTACTCTCCAGTGTCTTCACATGTGCTGCTTCTTCTTGCACTGCAGAACTGAGATTAATAATGTCCCCCAGTCCTTGACAGGTGGCACATGTGGGTTAGTATACAACAGGTGTTCAGAAGTGACAGCCTTGTGAGGAATTAGATTTGAGTAGCAAGAGGCTTGAAAGAGAAGCAGAGTGCATGGGAATGAAGAAGGTATGTGAGGGACTGAAGGAGATAATGACTAATAAGGGTAAGTTCAGAGCAAGTCTGTGGTACCATAGTGGAGACTTAGGGCATGGGAGGGATGTTTATTGTGCTTGGTTTGTGCAAGCACCGAGGCTGCCTGGTGCAGAAAGAAATGGAGACAGTGAAGAGAGCTCAATCCATTGCATTCTCTGGAGAAGAATGAAATGAAGAAGAGGAGAGCAACCAAGACAACCTGCAGACGTTATGACATAACCAAGCACTAGGTTGGGGAGAGCTTTCTTCAATTATGAGTAGATGTTGAAATTAAGAAAATCTGGTTACAAGAACTGGGAAATGGTGTTTCAGAGCCATCAGGGAAACTGCAAATGTGCTCTGAACTGATCTGGGTTTTGGCTACATGGCTTAACATACGTACACAGATGTACATGTGTATGTTAATTCATGAAGCTGCACTCTTTACAGTATGTATGTTTGTTAAAAAATTTTAAGCTGTGTACTTTACCGTATGGAATTTACACTTTAAAAAAAGTAAAATTGTATCTAATCTATGTGTTCTCTGTATGTGTGCATGTGTGGGTTTGTGCATGCATGGTGTATATATGTGTGTGCATGGATATGAATATGGGCATGCATTGGTGTACATGTGCATACATGTGTGTGTTCATGATCGTGCATGTATGTGTGTGCATGTATGTGTGTGTGCACGCATGGTATGGATTGTGCATCCATGGGTGTGTAGGAGTGTTTGTGGTCTCAAGGAAAGATAGAGGTTTAAGCAAGAAATGTATCACTGATGAGTGGGATTTAGGAGACTGAAAAGATTATGGTACTTTCACCTGTGCTTAGGGTGGAGGAAAACTCTGCTTTTCAAGCTGTGGGGGAAGCCAGGCACGCTCCAGGAATGGCAGAGGGACCAGCCTGTGCTGTCTCCACAGGGTGAACTCTGAAGCGGTTTCAAGCAAAAGTATCCTCTTTAAAATTAAAAAAAGAACTGACCATTTTTCAGACCTTGAGAATTTCTGCTCTGAGTTTATGACGAGAGTTGTAAAATCTTGGGAAATTTGGCTACATTTTTTAACACCATGGAGAGAGCTCTAGAAATCTGGCCTTCCACAGTCAAATATGTAACACCGAAGATCTGCATGGAAACGTACATGAAAAACTTGAGGTTGATATATTTTTGGCTTAGAAAATCTAAAAAGTAGATTGTATTGAGTAGCAGAACTAGAAAGGCTCTCAGACGCCATGGGATTCAGTCATCTCTTGTCTAGAAGAGAATTTTCAGGAGCATATAGTATAGTCATAGTGACACATCTGGCCCATTTAAAACTAAAAGCTTAGAGCTAACCCCCAAATTTGCTTTTTAGGATTGATTTGTTCCCTACTGCTTTTCTCCCCCCACCTCGCGTACCTCCCCTCTCCCTCTCTCTTTATTGCTTCCTTCCTTTTCCAAATTGTGAAGGATGAATAATTACTTTTTAGATATTAAGGAACTATTTATTTTAGTTCACTGTAGTCAAGAAATTTATTATTGGAATCAAATTGTTTAATATATTGAAATTTATTCCAAGTCCTTTATCTAATTGAAACTGTAAAGTAAAATAGCTTATTTGTTTGCCATGTAGGCACTTTCTTTAAAATGTGTAATAAGATTGTTTTAGGGTCAATAGCACCTTCACAAAAGGAAAGCCAAAGCATTAATATTATAATCCTAGGTAAGCTGTTCAAATGAAAATAACAGCACCCTTTAATTTCTTTAATTCACACTAAGTTGTTAGGAAAATTACTTGTTCACAGCATGATTTCTACTTCTAGGTCTGTAAAACTAAAACAAAGAGAAATGACATGAAAATATTGAGAGAAAAGTCAACAATTAAAATTTTCAAACTTAACCTAGTCATCATCAATTAAACATCCAAGGAAATTAGTCAGTTTTGAGGTGGATCATAGAACATTTTCAATTAAAAGGAGCACATTCATTTTCTTCTTGTAATTCTATGTAGATGCAATTAAAATACTAAAAAGCTATTTTTGAATTAGCCATTATGACTAAAATTGAATTGATCATGTCCTATATTGAGTCTTATAATACTTTTTATTTCAAATATCAAAATATAAAAGTGGTTATCACCTTTTAATAGCATAAAATAAATTAAGTCAAGTAATTAAGATAATTTTCTATCTTTTCAAGTGCAGCTGGGGGAAAAACATCGAAAATACTTGTAACTTGAGATTATCCAAAGTGTTGCCCCCAAATGGACTTGGCATTGCTTGTTCCACTCCTCCCCATGTGAGTCATTTCTGATCTGTAAATCAGGAATGAAAAGAAAAAACAGGAATGGGGAGATGTGTTTTCTCTTTGATCCATTCTCTGATCATAAAGGAAGCTGGGAATATGGAAATACATTTTCTCTTTGATGCAGGTTTTGATCAGCATATTTATAAGCAGCCCAGTGAGTTCTTGCAGAGAAATAGCGATGGGAGAAATCGCCCGCTCTTGCATTCCTTTGCATCCAATGTGTCTGACATGATTATAGAAAAGTCAGAGGACCTCAGCTTTCATGGCAGGGCTAAATCAGCTCTTCAACAAGTATTTATAGAGTATCCACAGAGCATGTGACTTTGAACTGAACCCCGGGAGTAACCTCTCACAACTCAGCTCTTTGAGTAGGAGATATAAGTATGGTTAAGAGCATCACACTGGCAAGCATTGCCTTATTTGTACTTAATCCAGAAACTGATATCACATTGTTGTTGCTGTGGTAGCATTTCTAAGGTTGGTATGGAAATCTGTCCCTATTCTGGGAAGCCCGCAGCTGTGCTATCTTCTGGTCCTGGTGTGAAAATTGTATTATCATTTTTGATTTGTCAATTCCTAACATCAAGTGGAGATCTTACTCCATTGGTGATGTTGCTTATGTGCTTAGAGACTCAAAGCAGGCTATCTATTAATGACATCATATTTCTAATGGAATTTAATTTCTCCACAACCTCCTCCTCTTCTCCCTTTATTTTGCAGTTCCTTTATTCTTCACTAGCCCATCTCAAAAACAGAGCTCTAAACGCTTCTCCAGCTTTGTCCTTATGGTTATCAACCCTCACGCCCAGTTCAGTCAGGAATCCTCCTGGGGCCTTGTTGCCATGATGTTGAGGTCAGGGCTGGCAGCTTAATTTTGGAAATCCATTTCCTCCTCCTTGTGCCCTCTCAAAATCAGTGGGATATGGAACAATGATTCTCAAACATTGACATTCATCTAAATTATCTAAGGACCTTTTGTTTGTATGCTTCTTCGTCTTACAAAGTTCCTGGGTTCCATCTACGCAAGTTCTTATTTCAGTAGGTCTGAGGTGAATTCTGCTAATGGAACAACATTGCCAACCTCTGCTTTCCTCTAACGTCAGCTACTCGGACTCTTGTCTGAAGACTCACAGAATGGACTTTCCTGTGAAGACGTGTCAGATGCTCAGAATCCCATATGCCACCCTTGACCTCTTACAGCCATCGGAATGCGTCAGCACTCTAGCCCTCAAGTAGGAAATCTAGAGTATGTTTTTAAAATTGCTATTAGCAAAACGAACCTAAACCATGTGCTCCAACTTCCTCCAGTACATTTCCTCATAGGCAAGAGAGACTGAGATAGGGAATTGATTTAATCATGTCCTATTTTATAGATTCGAATCATTTTAAGGAGGTCTTTCAGCAACAAAGATGAAAAGAAAAATGATTGAGAGAAATAAAATGTTAGGAAAGAGAGTATATGGGGGGGGTATGTACGTGTGTTGTCTACATGATCTACCACCAACAAAAAAATCCCAATATGTTCCACAATGTTCATAGAAACATTATTTATATAGATAGAACATGAATGCAGCCAAATGATCAACAGATAATCAGATCAAGAAGATGTGCTTTGTCTATATATTTATATCTATCTGTTTCTGTCTATCTATCTATCTATTCTATATTAATTTAGAGAGAGATTATATTAGCATAAGGAACAAATAAATACAGCCATTTCCAACAAAATGGAGGGCATTTGAGGTAAGTGTGGTCATCAAAGTAAGTCAGAACCAATAAACAATAAACAAATCCTGACCATTTACACTGGCAGAGATTTGATCATGTAAAACACTTTTAAAAGCTAGTGAACATTCATAAATGCCCACAGGCACCAAGAAGGCCAGGAGGGAAAAGAAAAGGGTTCTAAAGGGATAGTAGGTGTGGTGGGAGAAGCGGCACCAAACACGGTGGTTTGAACAGGAGAACTTTATTGAAGGCCTACCGGGCAGTTTCCACAGCATTGGTACCTTCTGTGGGCTGAGGAAGGAGGCAGGCTGGGCTCCTCCTTGTTTCTAGCAGCTCCTTGACTTATGGACTATGATGTCTGTATTCATGCCTTGTTCTCCCTTTGAGTGTATATTCTTCAAATTTCCCCCCTTTTTCATGAAGGCATCAGTTACAGTGAATTAGGATCTGTCCTACTGATTTCACTGTAGTCTGACTTCCTGATGATGATCACATGTGCGGCTCTGAGGTGGAGGACACCAGCATGTGAATTTGGAGATAATGCAACACAGTGGGCAACAGCCACAACGATAGCAGAATGCAAATCAGAAGGGGGCTACGGGGGAGCCCTGAGTCCCCCTTGCTTTCACCCCACACCCCCATCTGGGATGAGGGACGAGCTATTGTGGAGCAGCGGTTCCTGAGAATGTCTGCTCTCTGGTTTGAGGTCACACAGCTGATTATGCTCAGTATCATTCGAAAAACACAAATCCTTCCATTTCACCGACTTTTATTTCTTAACCATGGCGGATGGAAGGCCAGGACACATGGCCTCTGATGGACTGCTGGCAAGGTTTATTTCCACTGAAAATCAAACCTCCATCATTTTCTTCTAATGGCTCAACTGATCCCTGGTCAAGACCTACAAATCTACCGACCCTTCAGGCCCCAGAGCTTCAGGAAGACAAAGATGGCAGCGATTTACTTTGCTAGGCACTTTGCCAAGGACCAGGGTCCAGTCTTTATGATGGTTTTATCTGTGAGGTGTGGTCTGTGCATAATCGGAGAAAGACAGCTCCGTGCTGAATGACCTTGATCTAAAGCAGGCCGGGGACCAGCTTCCTCAGATGGGTGTAGGCTCAGACAACAAAGCGAAATGAAGCCTAGAGTAAAACATGGCTCAGTTTTCAGCACCTTCCTGATTCACAGAACCTGCAGGGCACAGACAAATCATGCTGGCAAGTAGGCAAAACCTGCACGCAGAGAGCACACCGTTGCCGTGAGTGACTCAAAGAGAGGAATGAAATCTGTTAGTGACACATACTTTTGAGAACAAATCAAGTTCAAGGTGACCTTAACCACTTGAAGAGGTGGCAACAGGCAAGGTGGAGAGGTCCCAGGTAGTCCATGTGGGCTCATTCAAAGGTTGATAAGTCACCCACCAATGAGGTTGATTTTGCTGAAGAATGGCAACTAGGTATCTTGTGGGAGGCCAGGTAGGTGGTCAGGTAAAGGTAGAGAGGCTGAAGGTGTTATATGGATTAAGAAGTGCAAATCGAGTGGCGAAAGACTAGCAGATGGGTTGTTACTCTTGATTCACCATGACTCATAATAAAAAAAATGAATTTCCATCATCATCTACTATTACCTGTGCACATATGTATGTCCAAAACAAGAGTTTGACAAAAATAGTATTTATTCCTACTACATCTGTACCCTGTTTTTTATTGATTTTCTGTTCCATCCCATTATCCCCTCCCATTCCACGTGGTCCCACTCTGTGCTACTCTAACCTTCCTATTTGTCTCCATTTTTTTTTTAAATTCCAATGCAATGTGGCCCACTACATTGATTTTATGATCCACCTAGATCCTGGAGAGGATGAGAGAATTTATACACAAGTAGTCTCCAACAAAGTAGGTAGGCAGGGTAGGAGGAATATTTGACAATACCAGAGTTATTTTAGGGTATCCCAATTGGAAAAATACTTGCAGGGTTATTAATGACCAAGGATGTTGCCAAATATTCCTATAATGCACCTATAATGATAGCACCCTAGCGTGGCTACCGTGCCCTAGTAGCCAGAGCAGGTGGCGGGCAAGGCAGGTTTTAGCACAGAAGGAATACATCCCAAGAACTCCCTCAAATCCATCATTGGTTACCCCAGGGTAACTGAACAAGAGGAATGCTCCTTGAGAAGAAAGGATTCTGTTGAAAATAAGAGGAGGCTGTTAAATGCCTTCAGAAGCACAATCTTAAATGGAAAGGTGTTGAAGAGAACTCAGAGACTGCTAAGGTATCATTTAAAAAATGTTATTAATGTCTTGGGAACAATTTTGTGAAGAGAGATGTTAAAGAACAAGGTTTTTCTCCCCAACCTGAGGCTCTGTCGAGAGAAAGAGCTTCATCCCCATCTTCATAGGAAGAAAGTCTGGTGCTGTTTGATTGATCTTAAACAGCAGTTTGGGGCTTTGACCTGTGACGGGTGTAGAAGAATTCGAGTGAAAGATCAGGAAGATCTCCTGACCACTAAGAAAAGTTTTGGAACGTCTCATTCTAGCTTTCTTAGGAAAGAAAAAAAGGATAAGAATTTACCTTTCGAAAAATAAGTTTCAAATTGGTTATTACTTGTAATGAGGGAACTTGTAGCCGTGGCTTCTTGCTTTTCCTTCAATCTGATTCTGTGACCTAAATCTTTATCTGGAGAATTCCTGATTAGATGCACCTGGAATTAACAGATTAAAGACAGGGATCCTGTGCTTTGGTGCTGACATTCCCTAAACAGTCACTTAAAATTTAGCCACATCCTTTCTAGGTCACATCTTCTCGAAAGTGTCCCTGTAAGGTTATTTCTTTCCTGTTTCCTGTAAGCCAATTTATTGTGGTTACTCAGGTAGTTTCTCTCAGACCTCAGAGGTACAACTAATTAAACTTCAACAAGGTAGCACCTGACCTCAATGTCTGACCTCCTTTGGGTGCCATTTTGTTAGACTTTAGTTCAGTGTTCTCTTCTACCCTTAGCAGAAGGTCAACAAAATATTTCAGAGTTATAATTAATAATACAGCCTTTGTTCTTTCTGTGTTTTCAAAGGAATAGCCATTTTCCTTCAATTTTTTTTTTCTTTCTATCCAGAGCTTATATAGGTAGCAAGATGGCCGCTCTGGAACTTCCCTTTTTCCAGAAGAGACTGTAAATAACATTTCCTTTGGTGCAAATAGGGTATCTGTCCAAAGGTGAGGAGGAGACCTTTCTCTATGGAGAGTGTCTCCAGTCATTTTAAAAATAGAAACTACTTTTTCTTCCCCTGATGTGCTGAGACCCGGTGCAAAGGGTGACATGTTGACAACGTCTGACTCAGGAGCTGCTCACCAAGACGAACATCAGCATGACCTCGACAGCTGGAACCTTCACTGCCCCCTGTCCCGGGGATTTCCGGGGAGCGGATGATGGACAACAGCTGGGAGGCTCTGGGCTCACCAATGAGCCTCTTCTACCGGCTTGTCAAGATGCATCTGGATGTAAACAATGCGTTCCTAACAAGGCGACACCTCATTTCCTTCTCTCAGGAATAAAGAGGCTCTTTGAAAACGCAGGAACTGTGTCAACAGTGTTTACAGTATTTTAATTATTATAGACCCATGCATTTCATTTAAGGAGCTGTGGATAACACTTAAATACCTGAACGGGCTAGCCGGCATTCACGGAGTTACTGAGCTATAAAATGCTCATTTCCCAGCCCCACCATCCTAGACCATTCGTTAGCGCCGAGATCCATAATGATGCGACTATTTCCAGTGATAAGCAGAAGAGAAGTGGCTCATTATCTTGGGCACGTGCAGCTAGAATTACTTGTTGCCACTCTTGAATAACTCTTTGCTAAGACTTCTTGCTAAACTAATATTTCTGTGAAAGAGAAATCATTTTTTTCCCCACCCGTCGCTGCACATATATGCTTGTTCTAGAACTGTATCCTTAGAGAAAAATTGAATGTGGAAATTTATTCTCCCATTTTGAAGACAATATCATGAAGCCAAGTTCTAGCTGCCTGAGGGCGAAAAGTATCCGTGCATGATGATTTTGTGGTAATATGGATGGACCTAGAAGAAATCCTATTAGTAGAAACAAGTCAGAAAGAAAAAGACAGACCAAATGGTTTCACTAATATATGGACAACCAAATGAAAGTACACTATGGGGGGGGCAGTTGGAGCAAGAGGGGAGGGGAGGTGGTGTGTGACCCTTGGGGATTACAATAATGTGAAATATATATATATATATATAAATTATTTATATAAAAATAAACAATTTTGACTTTAAAAAAAAGTACCCATGCAAGCAGCATCTTCCAAAGTCAAGGCCATACTTCAGCTCTCTCTTGGGATAGGGTACAGTGTCACAGCACTGACATTCAGAAGCCAAGTGGCAAAGCCGAGCCGCATGAAGAGAGTAGGAATGAACTTTCAGTCAGGATGGTTTTGTGGTTGGCTAGATTTGTTCTTTTTTCTTTTTTAATAATTTATTTATATATAAATTTCACATCTTTGTGATCTCTGGGGTTCACCCCCCTCTCCCTGACTGTTCCCATCCAGTCCCGCCCTCACCCCCCCATACATAGAAAATAACTTGGGAAAAGCCCTCCAGGAAGTACAATTCAGAAACCCCTTTCTGGAAAAATCTACTGATGGCAAACAATTGAAGGAAAACCTAAACAGATGGGACTAGATGAAAAAAAAAAAAAAAGCTTCTGTACAGCAAAAGAGATGACAGAAAAAACTAAAAGAAGCCCAACTGAATGGGAAAAAATTTTGCCCTCCACAAGAGCGATAAGGGTTTAATAATGAAGATCCACAAGGAACTCACACAATTAAACAAAGGCAAAACAAGAAGCCCAATCATAAAATGGGGAGAACTAAAAAGAAACTTCTCCAAAGAGGAAATACAAATGGCCAACAAACACATGAAAAATTGCTCAACGTCACTAGCGATAAGGGAAATGCAAATGAAAACCACAATGGGATTTGTTCTTTTTTCAGTTGGTAAAGGAGAAGGAGGTGATAAACACAGAGCGAGGGCTGAGGACCTGCAGGTGGGCAGGATAGTGAGAACAACAGAAAAGGAAACTAGGTTAAACACATAAGGAATTGGGATAGAGTGTGTGGAAGGGAACAGAGAAGGAAGAGAAGAGGAGGAGGAAAGACAGAGGCTACTGGGAAAGAGTATGGCCCTGAGTGGCAGAAATAATGATCCTTTCAGACCCTGAAGCTGATCATTGAATTCTCAAGTTTTGTCTGTAATGGAAGCTCTTCCTCCTTCTCTGAAAAATCCTAGTAAAAGTCAAAGTGACTCTCACACACTTAATCTGTACGGTTTTTCTTTTCTACTTTTTTTTAATTTGCATGGTTGGTTGGTTGGTTGGTTGGTTTTAGAGCATTTATCACTTTCTAGAACTATTATATTGTCTATGTGTTTGTTTGTGGTCTGGGTTTTCCTACCAGATGGGGGGATTTTGCCTGTTTGGTTTTCTGTTGTCATTCAGGAATCTTGAGCAGTACCCAGTTCATAGTAGATCCTGAGATACTCAAATCTATATATGCTTTTGAAGAAGTAAATGAATGAATGAGAGCTGGCTCTACTCTTAAGGCTTTGCTAAAAATTGGGAGAGCTGAGAGGAGGCTTGTGGCCTGCCTACTATGATCTCATTGAGATTTCCTAGTAGCTGACATCTGGAGCTACAGTTACATTCAGTATAGTAGGCCCAGTGGCCTAACTTTTAAATCCATGGCCTCTCATCCTGGTGCAAGAACAGGGACTGAATTGTATAATTTTGTTTATGAGGATAGGATTATTGCTTTTCAGATTCTGCTCATCTATCTGAGTTTCCCTATTCTTATTAATAAATTAATTATAAGTACCATTTGGCAATGATATTTATTTCCACTTGTGAAATACAGATGAAATTTATAGTGCTCTGGCAATACTTCACACTCCACATTCTGTCTTCAGGTTTTCAACCCCAGACACTGAAGCTAACAGCCAAGCACTAAACTTGTTAATGGAAGGTGTTAGCAGTCGGCCAATGGCAGTACTCTCACAGGTCTCAAATGGTGGTGCAAACTGAGGAAAGCTGACTCACAAGGGACAACAGGGACAGGTGGGGGCTTGGTGAACTGGGCAGTGCTGGATCATCTGAAGATATTTGAATGTATGCCTTAAAAAGTTTACTACTCAAGGATGACATAGTTTTTTTCCAGGATAAGAATGCCATGTGTGCTTAAAAGACCTAAAAGTGTCGCAAGCCATTTTGCTCATAAATTTTATTATTGTTTTATGATTCCTTGATGATTACCCAGTTGGGAACTGGAGGGGTAGTGCTATGCTAGGTAAGCCAGAAGAAGAAAGACCAATACTGCCTGGTTTCACTTGGATGTGAAATACAGAGAAAAGAAAACAGAGGGTAAGATAAAAACAAAACAATTACAACCCCTGGGAATCTGATGATGCAAGTGACCCAACCAGAAGGGAGGCAGAAGAGCAAAGTAGGGGGGCATAATAAACTATGGTGGGGAATTATAGATGCCTTGATGCTGGCTGTGCTGTGGGCATGTACCTAAAGTGGTGGTCTTATGCCCTTGAATCATATATGCATCAGCATTGCATATACATATATGAGAAATATGCAATATATATATATATATGCTATATATAGGTAATGTGTATATGCAATGCTGATGTGTATATGATTCAAGGTCATTTATGCAATATATACATGCAATATTATATTGCATCTATCTATCTATCTATCTATCTATCTATCTATCTATCTATCTATCTATCTATCTATCTATCTATCTATCTATCTATCTATCTATCTATCTATCTATCTATCTATCTATCTATCTATCTATCTATCTATCTATCTATCTATCTATCTATCTTCCAGCAGAAGGAAGTGGTCTACCTATACATATATATTCAACATTAAACAAAAAGCAATTACTTATTTACCTGCCACAAGGATTTATTTGGAAACCATAGCAGTTTAAAAAGTTGACTGTCAAGACAAGATACAGGTATACTTCCTGGAACTAAAGTCACTCCCTCTTTATATAAACTTTGGAACTGCTGCTAACAGGTAGAGAGGACTTCCTTCTACTGGAGCAGGGAAGCAGCATCACTTCCTGTCAGAGGTGAAAGGCATGCTGGGTTGTGTAGTTTACTGAGGGCACATTCACAAGCACTCTCTTCAAGCCTCCTGACCTCTTTTAAGTCGGGCTTGTAGATATTTTCACAGATTCAAATGAAGATCCTATGTGAAAAAGATGTCTAGCTCCATGTGCTTGTGACATAGATATGTGTACCTGGAAAATGATGGAGGTAGGTGTTAGGAGTCAGTAACATGTGGAATGAAGAAGAAATTGAGACAGAGGAGATTGATAGTGATCTGTGAGGCCAGTCCACAGAACGGGGATCCTGGGAAGCATGTCCAGGTCCAACTTTAATGAAGTTGTGAAGCCCCTTATGTACCCCATCAGGGAATTGTTACAGTGATGTGATGAGGAAGTAACAAAGTGTATGTGACATGCAGCAGGGAGGATGTGGGGATGTGTGATAATAGGAGAATTTACCTGTGGGGGCAACAGTCAGTATTAATAGGCCCTATATCTCTTGGGACATTCCAAAGAGGTTAGGAAGCTGAGTGACAGGTGAGAGACAGAGATGTGCTGTTGCCCACCCGTTAGTGTGCCAGAGGGGGCTAGAGAGATAGGAGGTGTTCTTATCTGAAGCTCCATCTCTCAACCTGCTTCCACCTTCCACAGGTAGATACCAGATCCATAGCACTGATAAAAATCATCAGGACAAAGGACAAAAATGATCGATAAACAGCAATGTTCTGCCAAAGGATGAATTTGGAACCAGCAATGTTGGAAAAAATATACATATGTGTGTGTGTGTGTGTGTGTGTGTGTGTGTGTGTGTTTGTGTGTTGCCATCTTGCCTCTGAAATTTTTGGAGAGATCACTAGGAATAAACTTCTTCCATCACATGCAGATGATTTATTTCAATTTTGATTGCAGTTGGTTCAAATCTCAACTACCTTCCTTACCAATTATTTCACCTTGGACAAGTCACCTAACTGCTCTGAGCTACAGTGTCTTTATCTGTACAGGGGATTATCATGAGGAATAAATGCCTTCAAGTCACACTAACTATGCCAAACTTTAAGCAGGGACTAGCTTTGCAAGTGTCTACAAAGGGTTAGATACATATATATATATATATATATATATATATATATATATATGTACTTATATATATATAAGTAGTATATATATGTATATATTGTTTTATAACTTTATTATTTCAAAAGGCAGGAGACCTTGTGCTGAATGTATCCTTATTAGCTCTCTCCGTCATTTCTACCATGTCCGTGCACTTGTGCTGGGCAGTTATAATAGCTTGCACGTATCAGTGGTGCTCCAGTCCTCTATCATTTTTGATGTAGATGAGCACGTGTGTTGTTGATATCTTTTAGATGGTAAATCACGGAAGAGCATGAAGGGGGCTTCCTCCTAGACCCAGATCTCTCATAGTTTCAGATCTTATATTTTTCATAACCCGATGCCACGTCCAGACAGCGGTGTTTCCCAATTTGGATGAGCACATGGCGAGTTCTCCATCTATGTCTGTTGCCTATGAGATTATCACGCACCCACAATTCCTTTCCCCGATTTGATTAGAAAAGTATGCTCGGTTTTTTATGTCCTATAAGCAGCCTTCCTTATGCCCATCATTTTGAAGTCCTTCCAGAATTCTGTTCTTCAGCTTTAGACCTGATCACACCTTCCATGAGAAAGACTTAAAAGCACCCCTTTCAGCTAGTGTGTGTCAGATGTCCTGCCAATCTCTCCACCATCTGCTTCATTTCTCCCTCTCCTGGGATTCCATATACACACAACACATAGACATTTCCTCCCCCTACACACACACACACACACACACACACACACATGCATACATGCACACACAGAGACATACAGCAAAAATAAAATCCTCTTCCTTGGTCCACCCCCAAACAAACCCCTTATGCATATCCATGCCCAACGAGGCAGTGGAAAGAACAGACACAGCAGAAAGAGTAACCTGCCCTCCTCAACCTGCCCAGATGATGTGTTCGCTGCAGACCCTCAGAGAAGATGGAGCTGGCACCATCAGTGAGAAATGAGGCTGCCTCCTGGGCCGTCTACCCCATGAGCCTGCTTAGCCCTTTAAATCCATTTTTAGGAGTTTAATTGCATCAATAAAATTCTAAGTGGGGAGGGGATGTATTTGAAGAGGGTGCATGGGATTTGTATCTGGATTTAGCCCTCACTGCTCTGAGAATCAGCCTGTCTCTCTCATCTTCTTGAACTTTCTCTTTCTCATGAGATGGAATCTGGTAGGACCTCATCACGCTGAGGGGAGATAAAGGGAGGCAAATTATGTAGATGTGCTAAGCAGATCCCCACATTCTCTCTGCTTCCTTAGGTGAGGGGGGGTGACCTATAGCATCAGTGAGGTCCATAACCCCACCTATCCCACCCACATCCACTTCCTTCAGTGCTTACAAGTTGCTAAGAATAATCCAGGCATTGTTAGCAAGGTTAACCATTTTATTTCTGAAGGATTTTTACCTTAAATCATTTTTTTAAACTCTCATGAGCATGATTCCCATGAGACCAAACTTGACTAAAAATAAAAAAGTGTATGTGACATTAAAAAAGTATTAGTATCATAAAAAAGGGCCATCTTGAAATGTTACAACACCTTCGGGCATGGAGGTAGTGGGGGCTGGGGGTGTCTCTCAAATACAAAGATAAAACCATCACAGAGTCACCAATTGCTAACGCCAGGAGGGATTTTACAACCTGACATATTTTGAATGTCAAGGGACTTTTAGAAGATTCTTCCCAAATATACCAACGTAGCTGAGATCCTGCAGAAACTTTGTAACATCGAAGCTCTTTCTTCACCTGCACTTAAAAGGCACACAATTCCAGGAAGCAGCAAACCATTCTTTTCAGAACAAGCTAACATCTGAGAATACACAGCTCACCCGTTGGCATATTTGGGGCGTTTACTGTGTGCCATGCACAGCTCCAGCTGCTTCCCCACAGACCAATTCCCTCCATCCTCAGAACAGTGGAACTAAGATTCTTGCACCAGGTGCCATGGCTGCTGAGGTCAGAGCCGGGGTCTTGTCTTCCTCAAGCAGGCGACGCTGTGCTCTCCAAAGAGTCTGCAGGGGGCAGAGCCTCTGTGCTGGTCTCCCCACACTCTGTGCCACACCACCCCTAAGTGAGCTCCTCCATTTCCACCCTGTCCTAGGCCACACCCCACACACACATCACAGTCGCACCTGCGTTGATCTTGTGACCCTGTGTTGCTCAGGGGAACACACGAGGAGACTGTGTGGGAGTTCAGGATGCTTCAGAGTGTGTCCTCTCAGATCTGCTTTTCCACCTTTGAACTTGGCCTTGGATGTGACGGTTGGGACAGACAGAGGAATGCATGACCTTGAGGGGGAAGCCCTGTGCTCAGACAGCCACGTAGAATGACAAGCATCTGCGCATCCGTCTTGGCCTATCCACTCCAGACTTTCTATTTTTCTAATGGCCCAGAGAGGTTCTCTGTAGGCTCTTTAGTGAGGAAGCCCGTGCTCCCTTAGCTTCTTCCCCAAAGATGCCTCGAGTGATGTCATCATCTCGTGGTGTCTCTTGTCATCTTGTCTCCTGATATTTCTTTCTCCCTTATTCCTTTCCTCTTTCAGTCCACCTCTTTCAGCATCTGTGATTTCTTTTCTATTTTTTCTCTTTGTCCACCCCGGCTTATGCCCATGTTCTGTCTTTAGGCTTCTCTTCCCCAAAAATGTTAAGTGTGGAACATTAAGAATACACACAGAAGATTATTTGGACTCTTAAATGAAAATAAAGTGATCATTTGCATGGCCAGATTATGGATGATTTCACTACTGCCTCATCACTAATAATACATTCTATGTTGTAAGTACTAATAACATAGATCATTCTCGCTGAAAATCATTATCAGTTATTTTGTTTATAATATTTTTCAAAAAAACAGGGAGATTTCCCTCATCATTATGAAAATGTTCAAAAGTTATTCTTGACCTGGAAAAAGGAATTCATTTCAGTACTGAGTCCAGGTAAAGTTAACTAAAGAGTTAAATGTGTCTTTAAAAAATGTGTAATTCCTGTGAATTCCTTTAAACAAGGATTTTGGGAATGATCTGCAGAATGTAGTAGCATGCCCATGAAAACCTATCCATAGAAGTTGTTCTAATTGAAACGTAGCAATTGGTTCTTGTCCTCCTAGAACATATTTCCTAAAGACGATGTTTAGTTATGAGAAGATCCTTATTCTTGAAAATGAAGAAGCAGGTGCACTCTTCTTTCATTTTAGCTGGAAGCTTGTGCAGAGTAAGGAGCCTTTGGTGGGAAGATTACATTTCTTGGTATTTTTTTTCTATACCAGTGGACTCACCTCAGAGACTCCTAAGCATTTTGTAGATTTGGGAAAAGTCAGTTTCTAAGTCTCCAATTCTAAAAAATAAAGTTGATCAAGGGAATCGGTGTTTACACAGAGCCAAGCCATTTGAAATAGTCTTTCAGGAATGTATGTTTTCATTTTTTAAAGAACTATAGAAAAGATAATACAATTTTCCTTTTCATGTTGACTTTACGAAGATTCAAGTAGAGGTGTTTGCCAAGGAAAGTAGGGAGAGGGGATCAGATTTACATCTGATGCTTGAAAGGGAAACGTTCCTGGCAACTAGAATAAAATATACATTCATTCTAGAACTTTTGAAGTTTGGGGAAATGGTATCACTGAGTACCTTGGGAAATTTGCATATGCACTGATAGCATCATATACCTGCATGTGTTAAATCATGGTGCAACAGGGATCTATTAGTATGAGGGAAATAAAGCATTTCCTGGGCACTTGGCTTTTTGCAAGCTTTTCCAACTATTTGTGTTTTCCAGAGTGCTCTGTCAGGTGTTGTAGCTTCATTAAGTCCCAGAATGTTAGCTGTTCTTTTAACCCTTTCGTGCTAGTTGGTTTTTTTCAGGATGTTTTGTCTTGCTCTCAAAAAGAAAACTCACAATTTTCTAAGAGAAAAATGAAACCTATAGTTTAACGTCAACTATCAAGCAGTATGATAATTATGTTCTGCAGGTGATAAATTTTGTTGTCTCATTTAGGTAGCTCAGATTGTTGTTGTCTCCTCCCATAGCCTCTCTTTTCTTTTCTCTCTCCTTTTCTTCTTGCAATATTAAAAGCCAGTTCAACGATTTCCTTATCTGTGAGGCCAGCTGTTTCCCGGAGGTTGGGGCGAAGCTCTCCTTTCTAAATCAATGTCTGTCTTACAGAGACAGAAATATGTGTACGACTTACAGGATTTGTCTTTATAATGATGAATGTTTAGTTAGAACATTGATTACAAAAATAGAAACCAGACTTTGAAAAGCAATTTGAAGCTATGGTATCTGTCTGTTGCGATCATTAAAAGCTAATGAGTATATTTCTTTGGCGTTGTTAATCTTTCCTCAGTCTCACAACAGCGCTAATGTGGGAAAGTTTGCATTTAGTGTATGATAAACATTTTGCTGATTGGTCCCCAAATTATATGCTGACTATTTAGCCTTTTATTTGAATATGGAATATAGTAGATGCTGTTTCTTAACTAAAAATCATATGGAAATAATCCAGATTCAGGCAGAATTGAAAGAACATTTCTGTGTTCTATACTTGAAGATGCATTACATGTGATTAAAATTTTAAATTGTCACAGGAACAGTTGTTTTCAATGAGATCAAAGGTTGGCTTATGCATACATCTTACCACAGTTGGTTTATAATTATTTATCAAATGCCTGACAAGGCTAATGAGCTTTGTCTACAATTTCCATCCTTCTTATTAGAATCATAGTTTATTCTCTCCACTTTTGAAGATTATAAATATGTATAAAACCACACAACTGATAGAATTTTCTCTTGAATTGCGAGAATTTGTCAAAAAGCAAATAGCTTCATAAAACAGCTGAAGCTGAAGTGTGTGACATCTGAAAATTAAACAATTCCATGTAATTGTATTTGAATTTTCAAAGAGGCTTAAGTTTTTAGAAATGGGCAGTAGAGATAGAGATTGTATAATCCAAACATCCCCCTACCCAAGAGGAAATATTGAAGAAAAAAAATCCAATTGGGAAGTTACTCATAACAAACCATTTACCAAAAAACTTGGAGTTCTAATAAAGGAAAGTTTCTCTATAAATTCGTTTTTTGTCATATACCTTTATATCTGACTCTATGGTATAAGTAACAAAAATTGTAACTGGTTTTAGGCATTAAAGATCTGTTGACTTCTGGGATCAGAAAGCCTAAATGCATCCAGGCTCCAGAAGTGGTTAGGTCCAAATGCTCACAAATGTCCTCATTTCTTCCCCATCTCTGCCTCTTGTCAACTACACCCTGAAGTTGACTTCTCCCACACTGCCTTGGAAGTTGTCAGCTTTCTCATACTTATCAGATCAAAAGAGAAAACTCTGTTTTTCTTGGATGAATAGATCACTCTGTTTTCCAGAAGCCTCTGGAAAACTGGCCCTCATATATACTTGAACCAAATCTCTGGTCAGATTCATGTGACAGATTAAATTACTCGAGATTGGGATTTTCATTTTATTCTGTTATTGGACAAGTAACCAGGGACGTAGGTAGAATCACATATGTAACCATAGGTTAAAATGAATGAATGAAACCGTCAGTGCCTTTGCCTGGCAATAGAAGATCCTATGCCCAGTCCCTACCCTCACTATGGCCCTATGTCGGCAGGATGAAGAACTGCAGCTTCTGCTATTTATACATCTTTTATTTTCAGGGACCATGCAAGTAGTTCATGCTTAGAAAATTTGAAAAAGGCCTTCAAGAGTAATAAAAATAATCACTCAGTCTCACTTTGGGGATAATGTTTAGCTGATATCAGCCAACTATGAACTTTTTGTATACCTTTTTTAAAAGATAGAGTATTAAGATTGCATTGTATCTAGTGTCAATCTATTGTAGCTTGTCCATTTTTAGTCTTGTAGCTAGTTTATATTTCTACCTACACTGCTAGAAGTCTTTCCTCATAGTACTGCTTTATCAAAGATAGTTGAGCTGAAAAGTAGTGTTATTGGGGGACAGAGCAGTTATAAGCAACACCTGTTCTCACCATGCTTCCTAACCCTTCTCAGTTTGTGAAGACTACTGGACTGAAAAGGTCATTGATACTTTACTTCAGCTCAAAATGGTTCAAAAAATCCCCAGAGTATCCAAGACTTACATGGAGTAGGAGTGCAATTAGCAGTGGTGTAGAAGCTGTCAGTTGCTGAGAGAGGGCTTTTTTGGAAAAAGCAGAACTATACTGAACTAGGAGACCACTGGGAACTGACTGGACAGCTGGACATTGGGCTTTAATTTATTCTTTACCAGGATCCAGTGCATTAATTGAGAAGTCATTGCAAATGCTCCATGCCTGGGTTCCTCTCTCCCTGGTCCCACCTCCACATCTGAATTCCTCTAATGGGACAAAAGTTCTTATTCTACCTTGTCAGAATAAAATCATATAAAGTGTAACTGTGAGTTATGATCAAATGATTTCCTAATATGTATCTCAGTGTCAATCTCATTTCTTTGTATTATTTTGTATTTTATCTCTTGTGAAATGTTGAGATGAATAGAGCAGATATCATTAACCCCACATGACAGCTGAAAGAACAGAGTATGACTGATTCACATTAGAATTGCTCTGCTTATTTTAAGATATGACCCCCTTAAAAATGCTAGTAAATTATTTGGTGATGAAGACTAAGATTATGATGATTTAAATTGCAAAGGTAATAGTTGAGACACAATAGAAGTTAAATCACTAAGAATTAAGTTACCATGAGTAACATTTGTAGTATTTCATTTTTAAAATTTGGGCTTAAGTATTATTCAATTTTCTGTCATCCAGTTGAAGTGATGGGAATTGCTTATAAAATAAGTTATTTTTTTCTGTTGTAATTTTGAATAAGCAACACATAATCAGTAAAGACAAGTTACAAAACACAAGGAAGCAAAATAAGAAGGATGACATCAATCTAATTCTGCTAGCTGTAGTGAAACTAGGGTAACTAACATATCAAGTTTTTACCCATATTTATGCATGTTTATCTTTTGAATAAACCAAATACCAAATCTTGAATTTAAGGAAGAAATACCAAATCTTGAATTTAAGGAAGAAATCTTATAATTGTTCAGAAATGACTTTATAATATAATAACTAATGATATTTATTTATTAAGTACTAACTGAAAATATTTTCTGACATGTTTAAAGATATTAAATATAGTCCTCTTAATTACTGCCAACAATTTAGAGTAAATTCTAATATTCCCCCTTTACACATGTTGAAACCAACACACAGTAGGAGTAACTCATTTATGTAAGCTCATGTACCTTTGAACTTCCACCACCTTGCTTCAAAACCTGCGTTTTGATTCCTGTTCTACACTGCTGGTCTACGGTGCCCAGAATGTTCAGAGAATGTCCTGCAATCTAAAAATTTGAAATGTTGAGCTCTGTAGTGGGAGAATTCCTCAGATCATTTTTTGATGTGCTTTGCTTCACAGGATGTGTTGAACAAGCAGAGAACATGCAAATGGAGCAGCTGGAAAGCCAGTTGTGGTAAGAACAGAGATCACTGAAGAAATGTGTGGAGCTCAGCGCACAACTGGTCTACCAATCCAGTCCCAGGAAAGGGAAAGGTAGCAGAAGGTAGAAATATCTCATTAGACCTGTTTGTAATGCCCACCAACTCAACTCCATCAGAGTGATTTTGCTTTTAGATGCTCTTAACTTCCTCAATGGATTTGGTGACATGATATTTTTATCAAGAATTATTGTTTAAGAAATGAAATAAAACTTTAGTTTTTCATTGTGTTCCTTGAATTCCAAATTATATATTCATATATACTTTTATAACCAGAAATAAAGATTAAGACTCTATACTTTAAGAGGGTTATAGCAGATCCTTGAGTTGAAGCAGCGACTCCAATATGAGCAGTATTAAAACTTAGGCACTGATGCCATTAGCTGTGTCTGAAAAACACAGAGATAAAAGAGGCCTAGAAAATATAAGGGTACTTTTACTTTGTTGCAAATGACAGGTGGGGAAGAGAAAATGTATCACCTGTTGGGTGGGTAGAGGGAAATTGGAGTCTTTGGCTTTTAGGAGAAAATGAAAAAAAATGAAAGATAAAAAGGAAAGGAGCAGAAACTGGAAGAGAAACTTTTGGGGAGAGGTGAGAAACAAGAATGGCAGCCAGGTGAAGAGTAAGCCAAGTGACCACGCTGGGCAGAAGCCCCTGGAAGAGGGAGCTGATGGTGGCAAGGGGCCATGGTGACTGGTAGAACAGTGGTTGGTATGGAGAGCATGGCACCACAGCAAGGTTGTATAGTGAGATGATACCTAGAGATGGCCAGGGATTTGAAAAGCTGGTTTGTGCATTAGCAATTATGGAAAAAGTTTGAAGAGACTTGGAGAAGTGAAGCAGCTTGGAACTCTGGAGAAGAAGCAAAGAGAAGACACTGAAGAAAGACTAGACTTGGTGAAGTGCCTACCTCTCAGGTTTAGAGAGGCAAAGGAGCACCATTTTGGACATGTGCTTGGGACTTTTGGGCTAAATGATGACTGGGGTAAGATAACTGGTCACTTGTGGCTTTAAGGATATTTGTTTTCCCTGTTAATATCCCCTTGTAAATAAACCATGTTGTTCGACTGCATTTGGCTGGCAACTCCTATACACGAAGTATGAACATGAGGGAACTTGGGTGGCCAAAGCTGCGTTGTAAATGTGGCTTGTTGGTTTTGCCCCATTTTGAACCCGATATCAGAGTGAAACTGGCTGACTTTATATCCAATATTTGATACCTTTTCAGTGTCACCTTCCTCACTATGTCTTTGCTGTGATCTCCATGTTTATAGAAAGAGGAAGAGAATGAATGTACATACCTTAACAGGTGGTTGTGATGATTTTCTGAATGACACATTAGTAATTGTGCTGTCACATGGTAAACAATGATAGAGCGTAGACTAGAAAAATGTATGTGGTCTTGTATGAACAGAGATGTTTTCAAGAGCATTGATTGTGATAGTGAGTTGATCAAAATGTCCACCCATAGGGGCATAACTAAATAAACATTAGTGTACAACACTGTGGACTAGCAAGTATATCAAAACACTTCTGTTAGATTGTCAGGATAATGAAGCTAATGATAGCTCATCATTTTGTCCTTAAGAGCTGGCACACAGATAGTCTTGTCGTCATCATTAATGAAAAGAAAGAATAAATCTTTTATGAATTAACAGGGGCAAAAGCATCTATATTTTAAGGGGGGAAGCAACTTATTAAACTTTCTCTTTGTGCTTTGCTTCGCTGATCCATTAGATTTTAGTTTCACTGAGAGCATCTTCAGAATCCTTTGATGAGTGGACACCCCCTTCGTATTCTCTGCACCCTGTGATTGGCCTGCGTTGGGATGACCAGCATTTAAAATTCTTTGTCAATCTGAAACTGTTGCTTTTTTCTGTTTTCTCTGAAATATAATGTACCGAAAGGGATGTGCCATGTCTCTTCTATAAGCCCAGCAGCGCTCAGCTTACGTATTTGTTGTTGAACAAAGGTTGATAAAGTTGATATAGAAGGATTTGCAGTCAAGGGTGGATGGTATGTCCTTGTCTCAATGGGCGAAACTACCTAGCTGAGTCCAGAGCTTTTTCACTTTTTACTTCTGAATGGCTGATTTTTTAAAAGGGGTAAATCTGAGTCATACTTATCACTAAAAAAAACAACAGCAGAACTATGCCCAGAGGTTCAGGGTGAGTATGATACAGGGTAGTGACACAGTTGAAAATTGTATTGGCCCCCAAATACCTTGGTGGGTGAAGTCTGAAAGAACCGCTAGAGAAAATGGGAAGCAGGAAGAGAAATTGTATATAAAGGGAGTAGCAAGGAGAGAAGGAAAAAGAAAAGGAAGGAGAGAGAGATGAGAATGGTGGACTGTGAGAACAGGCCCACGTGGCCTGGCCAGGGGAAGCCCCGTGGAAGAGTGAGCTGGTGGGAGCCACATGGTGAGAGCGTGGCCAACAGAGACGTAGCCAGTATGGTGTTGGATGCCAGAATGACAGACCAGGGGTGACCAAGGGTTACTGAGGCAGCTCTGGTAAATATGATCAGACACTGCTGAAGGCAGACCTGATAAAGGAAACGCTTGGAGTCATAGTAATACAGCATATTTGGAAAGCTGATTCGGGATCAGCAGCTGTGGAAGAAATTTGAAGAGACTTGGAGAAGTGGAACAGCGCAGAACACTGGAGAAAAAGTGAAGGGAAGATGGCGGAGAAAGACTGGACTTTGCAGAGTGCCTGTCTTAGGTATGGAGGGGCAAAGGGGTACCATCTTGGACATGTGTCTTTGGGACCTTTGGGACTGAAAATGGTGACTGGGGTAAGATAAACAAGCACTTGTGGCTTTGAGGACTTCTCATTTTCTTGGTTAATTTCCCTTGTTAATAAAACCCTGTTGTTTAAATTGCGTTGTGGCTCTGACAACTGCTGTGCACGTGGGTGATGCAGACCTGTGGCTTCTGCCCCATTTTGACCCAGTTACAAGTGGGCAGAGATTAATTGTCCCTCCTTGAGCTTTGCCATGACCGTCTCTTAGCATTTTCAGGGGCAGGGGGCAGCACTAGAAGAAAGCCTCTACCCCATGGCCCCTGCTGGTGCAGGAAGCCCTTCCAAGTTGGGGAGAAAAGGCAAATTCTGCTAGCGGTCCATTTTGTAGGTAAGCTCTCCATTCCTGTAAACTGGGCTTCACATCATGAATGTATTGTGTTAACGAGCTTATCTAAAATGCATTTGCTAAGAGATGCTCAAGGTATGTTGCGGTCTGGCCACAGGTGGGGAGATTATTTGTCTATTAATGGTGATGCATGCGGACAGAACGCTTCAGGAGACAGAGCAGCCTAGGAGGAAACCGGAACATCGTAATGTAGGCTCAAAGAGGGAGTAATTTCCATCTCTGTCAGATGAACAGGTGCTGGGATCGGGGAGAGGACAAAAACACATCACGGAGATGTGACAGTACTTCCAAAATGACAAGAGACTCGTCCAAGCTGCAGTAACCAAAAAGCCCACCTGGAGATATTTTGATGATTCATATTTGAGGATAATTTTATATGTTCTCTTAAGACCATTTTTTTTTTCTCTACATCAACATCTGCTTTTCCTTCCAGAAGGACAGCCTAAAATTGCTACTAGGTGATAATGACTTGATTGTCAAAATGCTCACCTCATGGTGGGTGACCCCCAGGGATTGAAATGATGTGAAATATAGATAAATAAATTAAAAAAAATAAATTAAAAAATGCTCACCTCAGGCCCTCTTATGAGGATGAGATTCAGCCTTGGAAAGCAAGATGCACAGTAGGGGGGGGAGAGGATGGAGAGAATACTTTGATTTTCCACACCCCTCCCCCTGTGTACACACATACATACATACAATGATGTCATATCATTGTAGCTACACAAACCAAACTGCACTCCCTCAAAATCAGTTTCACTGACATTTTGGGCCAGGAATTCTTGGGTACAGCAGTGTCCTGTACAACTGTCTATTGTTTATCAGCATCTGTGGTATCTAGCCACAAAATGCCAGTAGTACCACCATCACCCCCAGCTATAACAACCAAAAATATCTCCTGGAGAGCAAAATCACCCCTGGTAGAGGATGATGGCTCTAAGCCACATTTTTCTAATAACGAGAGCAATTATTAGCAATACACCTTTGTTTGTCTAGCACATCACAGTGTACAAGGCCCAAAGACTGTGGTTCAGAAAATCAATTGTATTGCCCCCAGGGAAACAGCATGAGAAAGTGGATGGCCATGTCTTACAGTCATCTTCCAGGAGACCTTATCAGAGGAGATTGTTGGCCAGCAGGAAACTGATGAATGGAACTCTCCTCTTGGTTTAAGTTCCTTTGATGCCACCTGCAGTTTGAAAATCCTGGGGCCAGTTTTTTGTTCACTTTTTTTTTTCTTTTTAGAAAATGTCAAAGGAAATACTGACTGTAAAGAATAAGTCATAACTTAAATTATTAACTATATTCCATCCGTTTATCTCTTACGCTCCTATTCTTCAGAGGCTTAGGGGGGAGTATGTGAAGGAAATAGTCAATGAGATCTCACCCTCTCCCTGATACTGAGAAATCTTTGGTCCCATTCACTAAAAGAAAATTTAAAAGGCAACTTGGATACATTCAGCAGTCAGCATGCGCCTGGGTGCGGTGAAATGACCTGCAGATCTTTAACAACCATTTAATGGCTGTATGGGTTTTGTTCAGAGAGTTGTTGCCTCTTGAGTTTTTGATTATTTTCCCCTCTCGTGTGTGATGCTGTTGTCCAGCAGTGATGACTCTTCTGTCTCTGACTCTGGCTCATCAGTATCTGACACCTCAGCACCAAATGTGAGTAGCAAGACTGAGGGCTTAGAAGCCAGGACATTCTGAGTGCAAATCTTGATTCCGACAACCCCAGAAACACGGTAGCACTGGGCAAGATCTCTGGCTTCTCAATATTTCAGCATTCTAGACTTGATGAGTCAGGTAATGATGGCCACTGTCAAGACTTCTCAGTGATGAGTGACGTGGAACCTTACTCAAGTTGGCATCAGGAGAAAGAATGTGTTAGCTGGAGTGGTCTAAAAAATTCATGAGCAGGGCCAGCTGTTTTCAGGTAGAATTTGATTTAGGATTCTCTGTGCTTTCACTGATCGAGCATATGCATGTGTCCACATTCACTCCAGGCTTGAAATAAATACCTGAGCAGTATGAGAGAGTGTCTGCTTCTTCAGAAGATCAGACAGTTCTGGGCTTGGGTCTTATTGTCGTGGATTAATCCCAGTTGTTTAATAATTCAGATTAGAACCAGGCACTGTGATGTGGAGTCTGGAATGGTCTGATTGGTGAGTAGCTTGGGATGGCCTGATTGGTGAGGAGTTGGGATGAGCTGATTAGCTTAGCCTCCACCACGTGCTCCATCTTTCCACCTGAAGCATGTGATGATCAAGCTGGGGAGAGGGTCCTCCAATTGCAAATCAAGGCTCTGTCATAAGAAACAACTGGATGCCAAACAGGATATACAAAATAAACCAAAATAGCCCAGAACTTATTAAGCCCATTAAAAACTGAAATCCATGTTAAACTATCTTGAAATACTTGAACTACATACTGAACCACCTAATATGCAAGTAGAACTTCCTCTCTTTCTGTTTCTCCTATCTCTATACTATACTGTACTATGCTATACTATACTGTACTATTCTATACTATACTAAACTATACTATACTACATTATACTATACTGTAGAGAAAATCTATACTCCCTGCATCTATCCTATCCTATGCTATCCTATCCTAGCCTAGCCTGGCCTATCATATAATGAAATCTTTACTCCCTGTGGCTATCCTATCCTATAGTATACTATCCTATCTATACTATACTGTAGTGAAATGTATACTCCCTTTGACTATACTATAAATAGTGGTCTATTCTCCCTGTGGCTACTATTCCATAAATTCTCCATTTAAGGCTGTCTCATTTCATCATAAAATTGAACCTGTTTCATATCCACATTCAAATCCACATAGTCCACATTTCATATACACATTCATCTACTTTCTTTGAGGAATATCTTCAACAGGATAAAGAATGTTAACTTTATAGCACCCATTAGAATCAAAAGTAAAACCAAAAGTTTTAGCTCAAACAATTATCTAATGGATTTCAGCTATGACTCTTGTCTTGATCAGAAGTAACCATATCTCATATAGTCCTGGGTGATTATTTTTATTTACTCAACAGTTAATCTGATCACATTTTTCCAAGCAGAATTAGTTGCCTATACATTATGAGTCTTTTCAGTAATGATTAAATAAACCCATTTTTTGCCTTATAGAATCATATGTAAGGAAAAATAGGAATAGTCCCCCAAAACTAGAGGATTAAACATTTAATTTTAAATCATTTTTCTTTTCTTAATAAAAATAATAGCACAACTAGAAATAGTGTCTTCAAACTTTCAGTGTCTGACAACCCTACCTGGCTTCTGAATTTGTTAGTAAAAAAATATTATTCTGGCTGCATAGTCTCAGCATATGGCTAGATTAGCACCTTCAGTGTGTGGAATTGAATGCAGTGCTACCATAATGCTGAATTTTCTTTAGAGAGTCATGTGGAGAGATTCTTATAGAATGCACCCACATATTTACACAAATTATATTGCTTGACATTTAAGGGGGGAACCTTTAAAGGAATTCTCAGAAATAATATCAAAATTACAATCATTAATTCAGAAAGGACAATCTAGCAATATCCCTCTGCAGCCTACCCTATTTCTTACAGCTCTTTCTCCATTCCTCTCAAAATAGGATTTTGAACCTCTCCACACATCCAGCCATGCTTTTGGAAGTTTGACTCTTTCCTACATCTCCAGCTCCTTCTGTTATTGTACCTCGATATTGCTTTTTCAGGCACAGAAAATCCTGACTTCCCTCATACTCTGCATGGCTTACCCATCCCATAGACCCATGAGCAGGGTTTATGCCTCTGCTTTCCCCTCTATTTGCAAAATCATGCCTATTATCTTTACCCATTGAACTGCTACTCACCATTTAGATGTCAGTCCCCATTTCTCCTCTTGCAGGCAGCCTTCCCTGACCATGACTCGCTGTCCTAACACATCCTCTCACTGAGTTTGTACTTCATTTCATTCCCAGGGTTTTTCACAGTGGCTGTCACATCATAGGTACTTTAAAAATATTTATTGTAAGAATTAATATATTTGACATTTATTGCTCACCAGCTTTGGGTTAGGCATCTATGCGATCTTACCACAAAAGTTGAATTTCCTTTTAGAAAATATAAAGTTAAAGCAAAGGAAAAAGAAGGAAAGCAAATGAATCTAATTAAGTGTCCTTGAGGAAGAATTTTTGATGTTGTAAAGTTTTGCATATTTACTTCTTACACTAGTTGAATATGAAAGGTACCCAGGAGTCTAGAATTTGCATCAAAACTACCTAAACTCTTAAGCTTATAAAAATGAGCAAGGCATCTAATGATGGGTTTTTAGAAGATATATTTGGCACTTTCTGCTTGTAATTGGATTAGAATTACAAGCAGATCAAGTTTTCCCACACATTTCTTATTTCTACCCTTGATCCTACACTAAATCAGAAAGCCTGAGGTAACAAGGGGAAGGCATATTTTCTTAATGTATTGTAATCTAGGCCTTTGTCTTCTGGAGTCTGATGAGAAGTTGGCTTGAGGTTTTGATTTTTAATTTCTTATATTTATTCCATTATGCAGTGCCTGTTTTATATGCCCTCATTCAGAGCTGCTTAGAGTTTTGAGGAAGAAAGAAAGTGAAGAAATTGCAAATTATAGCAAGTTGGAACTAAAATGGACTTTATCAGATTCTTCTACTTCCGAATTAACAGATGCAAAACTTATCACCCAGAGGGCACCTGTGCTGAACCTGTGGTGAGAGCACTACTTTCTTCCTTCCGGAAGTTCATTCCCAAACACTGTTGGTCATGGAGAAACCTAGAGTTAGGACCACGACTGAACTTTCATTTTTTATCAAAACCAGTTTGATACCATTGATTTGACTTAAAGATAGAATGATGGAAAAAGTCACATCTTGAAAATAATGGATTTTATATGAACACCTTCATAATGGCATACAAGCATTTCCACTTTCAAATCCATTTTTCTTAAGCTCCACTTTGTAAATTTCATATAGAAGACACCATTTGGATTCACGTAGTTCCTCTCCAACAGAAAGAACATGCAGAACTTAAGTGTAAGTTTATTTATATTCATTCCTGGTCCCTCCACTTAATCACAGAAACCCTGCAAAAACTAATACTCAAAACCTTGCATGATGAAAGTATTAATATCATTTCACAGATGAACTCAAAAATATTGTTGATTAGCCAACATACAGATATGTGTGTATAAGACAATACATCCCAAATTACTATGAGTAATACGTGATAGGACGGTGCCTAGAATATGAGCAGTGTGTGTAAGGTTTATTTCCCTCTTTTTCTAAAATTGGTAGAAGCTTCTTAAGACTGCTTGGTGAAACTTTTTGCTTTTCATCCTGTAGAGGCAGGTATTTGCGTTCCCTTAGGAAAGGTACTGCTGGAAATATTTCATGTCAACATTGCTTGACATTGAACATATACTGAAGATTTTTTATGTTCTTTAAGTGGTTTATAAAGTGACCCCTGATTGGGTGCTGCTATAAATGACAGGAAAACAGGCAAGCTCTTGAGAGAGAAAATCACTGCTTATGGCACACAAAGTTTAGTTAATGCATTGATGGAGAGTATTTGCATACTTGGTTTAAATTTGTCAGTTTAATAGATTTGACTATCAACCAGAAAATAACAGATTCTTAGTACAAACCAGTAAGTCACATTCAGTCTGCCTTATGAAGCAGATTAAAGTTGTCAGGAGGAGGCAATTGTTACACGACACTTGAAGAGTACACCGTTTCAGGTTGCAATCTTCTTTCAAACCTGCAGATTCTGGCTTTTTCCACTTCGGACCCCACCACCCTGGGGAAAGGCAATAGAATTCCATGGAATCATTATCCTTATCTTCTTCCAGTTTCCATCTGGAGCATGAAGAAGGAGCTGAGTTAGCCATATAACCCACAGGGACCTTGGTGTTGTGAAAAAACTATTGACACTGAAACGCAGAATTTGACTTTTCTTCTCACACTGCATAATATTGGACACAATTGTCTTCCTTCTCAGTTATCAGTTTCCTTATGAATAAAGCAATCAATCTGTCTACACTCTGAATGTTCTGAATCTACCTCTCTTGAAAGATATTTTTCCAACAATCATGGAATTCCAGCCCCTGGCATGAATCCTACAATGTGTTTGCTTAAGCTGTTTCTTCTGCCACATAATACATCTTGAAACCCTCAATATCAACATTTTTGTCTCCTTATGTCCTTCCTGCTTTTATGTCTTCTGCAACAATGTCCTTGTTCCTCTACATGTTGATGTGGTTTTGTCTTCTACCAGCCTCATAGACTGGCTTCCTTGACTGCGACATCACGTTCCTTATAGAACTTCCCAGGGCTGAAGGCAGATGCCAATATTTCTCATAAATCTATTTCAGGATTTTCCACCTAGTCCACAGATGTCTTAAAACAATGTTCAGCTACTCTGGAAGGAAGAAATACATTTCGTCTAGGGTAACTAACTTTTTAAAGAACCTGGTGGGGGGCATTCCAATTATCTTCATTTTCTTTGCAAATGGCTCATCAATTCTCTATTCAATCATATTTACTAGAATTTTCACCAGAAATTGACATCAGTCTTACTGATTTGTAGGTGCAGGAATCTAGTTTCCTCATTTTGGGGAGGTGTGGGCACACTGTTTACAATCTTGTTCCATACTCTGGTTCAATCTCTCTCCCCTATTCATCTGTTTACACTAAGGGGATGAAAAATTGTCCTGTCTGTTCATTTCATTGAGATTTGATTTTTTTTTCATTCAAAGTCCTAAATGTTATTTCTCCAATCATCTCTCCTCCAAATTCTTCTAACCCAACGATGTAAAATCTGTGCTTCAGGAAGTCTGCTCTTGCATGCTATTGCATGGGGTATCTGCATCCCCCCATCCTCACTAAGCTTTCTCATTCCTAACCTGGAAATCCACCCAGTCCAATGCATTGAGCTTGCAACCCCTGTTTGCTCTACTCCTTCCAACTGGAAGCCTGTTTTCCTTTGTAGCGAAGAAGGAATCACCACACTGTGGCTGCCAAGGACTTCCCTACCTTTGCACACACTGTACTCTCTCTCTCTAGAGTTTCCTTTCCTCTTCTCCTACTTACTGCTCAGAATTGTTCCTGCTTATCTCAGATAGTGACAGGAATAATAACCGTATTTATTGTGCACCCACAATCATAAATCACTGTTTAGGGGTTTTGAAAATGAATATGACCTGGGCCCAGGGCTAGATTCTTGACCAGTGTACAGGATTGCTGTGTAAAGCTGCACCTACAATAAAACCATGTGTAGTAGTGAATACACTCTGCCCATAGAATGAAAGTAGGTCATCACCTCCACACATTCATCTGTTTTTGTTTTGTTTTTTCTTTTTAATGTTCTCTACCTCAGTGTCCTCATCTATGAACTGGAGGCAATAGTGGTTCCCCCTCACCACTCTGTTGTGAAGACTGAGCCAATGAATGCGCTAGTGCAATCATGGTAGTACCCGGCACATACAAGATCTCAGTGGATGTTGCGATCATCTCTGATGATTATTAAGGTCTAAGTGGAATGAGAATCCAGTCGCTGACTCCTGTCTTACCTCCATTGTCCACACCCATGTACTACCTGTTCCTTCTCTTGGCTGTACACTGTGTGTGTTCATCACAGCCATTCCCAGAGGACAAAGTGCACCTCTCCAAGGCACTGACTAGTACTATATTGAAATCCTTCTCTTATTTTAAAAAGCTGTCTCCTCAGGGCCCCCTTCCCACCCAGTGTTCTCCCACTCACTGTCTCCTTGGCAGTCCCAAGTACCATCGCTACTATTTTTTTGGACTTTCTATAAATACAGCAACTTAGAAGTTAATCCTCGACATGGCAGAGATGTTTAAGCTCTCCTCATACTGGTTTCCAACCTTTTGTTCCATTGGGTCAGCACTTCAACATTATTGTTTTCATAGGTCTTGAATTTCACCCCAGCTCTATCCCTCTATAATTTATAGAATCTAGGCTCACACTTCTTTCTCCACCTCCTCAACTTAGAAAAAAACTAAAAACCAGATTTTTTCCCTCCCTCTGTCTTGCTCTTTCCTTTCTTCCCCTCTTCTTCTCCATTCTTTTCCTTTTCTTCTTTCTCTCACCCTCATTTTCCTCCTCTTTCTCTTTTTTCTTTGTCACTATTATAATGCTGATTATAAATTTACATTAAAGCACATTTGACTATAGGGTATAAACTGAACTGAATTGCAATTTAGAATGTCTGTTCTCCTTTTACACATTTAACTAGTATGCTTCACTATTAGTAAAATTATTGTGATTACCATCTCCAAATATTTGGGGAATTATGGTGAAATCAAAATATATGCCTTCTCTTATACTCCTGAAGTCCAGAGAGTTTTCCACATCAGGTGACACATCTGACTACATGAATTTCTGACAAGAACTCCACAAATTTTACAGGTTGACGTGTTGGATTCAAATCATGCTCCTTCTTTGTCAGTTGGGTGCTACTCAGTCATTCAGTCAACTTCTCTCTTCATCAGAGTCTCAATTGCAAAATAGAAGCAATATTTGTACTTCCCCTTAGGTTTGCTCTAGCATTCAATAGCTGGCATATGGAAGTTGCTCCAAGCAGCGCCTGTCTTGTGATAAGCACTCATTTATCAGTAACCACTATGTTAAAATATTTGATTGTTTGTATTTGAGGGCAAGAGCTTTGCTTTCCAAGTACATGCTAGTGAGGTAACTATTATAAGTTGTCTTTTCCATCAAAGAAATCTGCAGGGCGCCCCCATAGCTCTGTTCTCCCCATCCCTTATCTCCTTCATTTTCATCCAAGTTCTTTCTACCTGCAGGTTCACATAGGTCCCTGCTGTTCTCCCTTGATGTACTGTTGACATTCACCACTTCCTTGAAATATTGATGCTGAACAAAGTACGCTCTTCACTGCCATAGTCAAATTACACCAAAACCAATCACACCAAAAAAACAGGAATAATTTAGGATCATACTTTCTTCCTTTGCTGAAAGTTCTCTCTCAACTTGTACAGAGATTGCTCATCAATTGCTCTGTATTGGGAGATATATTTATTATTTGGGACAAATTTCCTGTTACTTGAGAACTCAAGTGCTTTCCTATGAAGCACACACAGCTTCCTCCCTGCCATCTGGTAGACATTTTGGGACCCTTCCTGTTCAATTATCATTTTATCACCACATGATATAGTCAGAAAGTAGATGTTAAGAATCTTCTTAGAGAACACACTGTTGCCTACCAAGAATCCTTCATTCATGACATGTTTGCCATGTTCCTGAAAAGCAGCCCTGTTCCTTGACCCCATCTGCTTCTCAGGTCATTCACGTCCTTGTTCACCGCTCAAGTTCAATTATATATTCTCATGGCCATTCCCCCTGAGCACTGGAAACTGTTCTACCTCTGGTATCTCAGCTTCAAACATCTCATTTTCAGACTGGTGTCTCCTGTTCTTCCATCTCAATTCTTCATTCAATCTTAAATGTTGTCATCAAGACCAGAATCTATGGACCATAACCATTCTCATTCTTGAGTAAAAGTTGAAGGCTTTCCCTTCTTCACAGGAAAGATTCTGCAGTCTATTAATGTAACCATGGCTGAGTAAATGCTTCAAGCTCATTTTATCTAATTTTCTGTGCTTTTCTAGGCAAAGTCCCAAACTGGTATCTTCTCAGATAAAACAGTTGAACTTCGTTGGAAAATTAAAAATTAAACATGCATCCAGACTTTTGTTTCATTTTAAGTTCACAATCATAAACATCAAACCTGTCTGACAACTCTCCGTATTTATCTGGTTAGCCTGTATTTTCACCCCATTAATGACAAAAACTGTCTGCATGACCAAATCTTGGACGGATTCCTGTGAGTCCTTTTGTGACCACATCCTGAACATGGCTGCCTCCCAAGGTTGCTGCTCCCACTCACATTTTCCTCCTGTCTCTTCCCCAGACAAGATGCTCTGTGAAAACAATGTCTCTTTCTTCATGCATGGAGATATACCCAACATCTACCAAAGTATCTGCCATGTGATATAAGTAATAAGGATGTGTTTGATGACTAACTCTATACATCCTCGCTGACAAGGTCTCTCATGCTGTTTCAACTCCATATTAATTTCCATTAAGTTCAGAAGTGCCGTTCTAGACATTGCTATGAGATTTTCATGTTGGTCTTCTTAGACTTAAATATGCTTTTGAGCAAGCTAAGTCAAGGGAACTCCTGGTCTTTGATCCTCCAAGATCTTAATTAAAATGGTGTTCTTTACTCTGCCTACCTCCCTCACCATCTGTTAGAATGCTCACCATATAAGTAAAGTTATATTTTTTAATCTTTCAAAATCCACTTTGTAGCTTATTTTCCTGATAAAAATAAAAAGGAGTAGAGATCTTCCTATCGTCCGTAATTGTGTTCACACTGACTAGAAGTTCAGAAAGAGCCAGTCCAATTAGGCTATATGTTCTTTGGAAATTATAAAAGTATGAATAAAGTTTATGCTGTAGTATCTATAGGGAGAGCCCACAGCTCATATCCACATAGAAATTCAAAGATTTTAATATGCAATATTTATGAATGTAACATAATATCTTAAATACTTGCTAGAAAGATACTTTTTCTGAAAATTATCTTCTTTTTCAATTTATTCCCATTTCAATAGTTTAAGACAGACAGACAGATAGATAGATAGATAGATAGATAGATAGATAGATAGATAGATAGATAGATAGGCAGATAAAATATGAACTCTAGTGGTAATTGGCAATGGTGTTATTTTTCTCAGTCTTAAAAAATATTCAGAGCTAAAAGTTTACTTGTAATACATCTACAGCACTGTGACAAGAATCCAATATCTTTAATAAGTAGTTGGAGAGCAGAAATTTCTCTTAGGATTATAACAACCTATGACCAGTATTGTTCAGGTGTCACCATTATTAAATAATATCAGAGTTGAAAGGAAAATCAGTACAACATTTAAAATTCATTTAAGTGCTCAATTTTAATAGGGGGAAGAAGTACAGAAAACAATAAAGACCAAATTAAGGACTGAGCCTTTACTGTATTAAGTGTGAGATAGAAATTATTGACCGTAATAAGATCTCTACTTCCACAGGTTTTTACTCTTTCACTTTGGACAGTCTGGGTTAATTTAAAAATCTGTACACTTTTTCTTGAAAACAAAAGCCTGAGTAAGCTGAGAGAAGCGAAGGGAAGAATAAACACCAAAATAAACATGCAGCCGAAACTAAAGTAACTGGAGTGAAAATGTTTTCATAATGAACTTTTATGTTTAACAAGCCCAGACACTTGGAACAGTGTAAGCTATATTAAACCCTTTTATGAAAGGATTATGTTTTGTATGATGAGTGTTTTAATATAAGTGTGGTACACAGTATAAAACAGAACTACACTTAACGCAAAGTAATTACAAGAATTCAGGCAAAATTATTTTCTTCTGTACTATCACATTGATACAGAAAAAGAATTCTTCTGGAATCTTTCACCAACATGTCTCTGTTTCAATTATTTTTGGCAGTATATATATTGCGTATCTGCCTCAGCTACCTTTTATATCGACAGTTGGAAGCACAAGCCTTTTAACGCACAAAGGGTAGCAGCTCTTCAGCCAATCTGTGATAAAAGGGAAAAAATGAAATCACTATGGAAACTGCAGGAAGGATCTAAAAGCTCTCTTTATAAAGTAAACGTCTGATGTTTGTGACTGCAGGGGTAAAAAATTCATAAATCCGTATGATGCTATCATTTCTGATTTGTTATCACTGAAAATGCCACCTCAAAGCAGCCTGACCTTAACTTCATTAAGTGCTGCTTATTCAGAAATAGTTACTATTCAACAGAAGACTGGTCTGCTGAGAGAGGTCGGGGTATCGGGGTGTGCTGGACCGACAGAAGAAACTCATTTCTCATTTGCTTATAACGTTTCCTTTCTTTTCTTATTTGTCTTTTTTCTTTTAAATCTTGGTGACTTGATGGCAGCAGTGAATCATTCTGCTCCATGGTTTCTGTTGGTTTGCTCTTACTTTCGGAAATGGGCCAAATCTGAGACCCAAATTCAACTTAGAAAACTCTGCCTGACATGGACGTCACACTGGGGGGGTGGGGGGGTGGGGGAAAGGAAACTAACTCTTTCCACCCATCACAAAACAGAGACCAAATAGAAACTGTTCTCTACTTAGCCCCTTAAGCCCCCAGGAGGGAAAATGGAAGAGGTGTGGTGCTGCAAGCTCAGATGGATCTGATCGGATTGTGAGCAGAGACAGTCACCTGTGTCGTGGATGAAGTTTCAGAATATCTAGTCAGATATTTTCGGAAGTTCTCAGAAGTTCACTGACTTGTAAGAGAGATGTGTGAGGGTTGAAAGAGGCAACTTTTTTCTTGTATTATAGTTCACCTGTGGAGGAAGGACTGTGGGATCAAGAGGACATTGCCAATTTCTCAGCTGTGAAGTTCTGCAAATTCAAGAGTGGTTTGAATGCAGAGGAAGATATACTATCAAGTAAGTACACCAGTTTCACCATTGCACTTGCTACTTCACTTATGGCTCCAGTGTTTACAGCTGAATGCCACTTCATTACATTTGGGGGCCAGAGATACAATGGCATCATTTTTTAAAAGTTTTTAGCAACTTTATTACAGTCATAATGCATTGAAATGTCAAAGATTGATGTGCATGGTAATTGATTTCATATTGTCATGCTGCATTTAGGCAATTATAAACATTGCTAATCTAATGTTTCAAGGTACTTAGGAACAATTAGTGATTCTGCACTAGCATCTCAAAACCACTTTTACTGATAATAATATGCTAAGTTCTATCAATCCTAAATAGGACCATCTGAAACAAATCAAATATTTCCCAGTGAAATGATTAGAGTCTTGAAAATGATAACATGGGGAATTTGGTGAGCACATAAAAAACAGCACACTTAGTAGGGGGCATGCAGTGTTTTAGTCATTGTTTTTTAATGATATACTTATTTCAAGTGAAAGACTATGACACCCACTACACTAACTTTATTGACCTTCTGCTTATACTGATGACTGACTTGACTGTGCAACCTTTACAAATCCAGTGTACACCCCCCCCCCCATTAGAAGAGTATTGATGATCAGTGATTTGGAATCAAACGGAATTGTGTGTTTGGGCATCCAAACACAATAAACGTAAGCCAACTTTCACCAGTATTTACACGCTTCATACATACTAACTTCACTGATGCTTTTTGTGCATATAATCAGAACTAATTATCTGTGGAGAAAAGTTGACCAGGTGGAAGGAAATTAAATTGGTTTTCAAAGACTTCCTTAAACAACAGTAGCTGGGGGAAGGTCCAGTAACAGTTTAGCCCAGGATCGTAATGATTTTGTGATTTGAATAAATAAGACTTTACCCTTTTATTACCAGATTTGGATGGAAAAGACCACACATGACAGAAGGAAGAGAGAAGAGCACTGCTAGCTGAAGCATTGTATGTGGCAGGTGCCTGTGAGATGCCGGAAAGTTATTGGAAAAGTCAGGTAAGTCCTGACTCACTCACAGAACTGGGTATGTGCTAAGATCTGCCAGTTCTGAAAACCTCACCACTGTAATTCTTGAAGGAGATATTCATGTTCTGAAAGATTCGGTGATATTGTTAAATGCTATACCAAATAAATATAGGGAACTCTCTACCTACTTTTCTGCCCTATTCTTTTTGGGAATCTCCCAACTTCTACAACATACTTTTGTATTAACTATCAACTCTCAGGGATCAGCTCCAAGTTATTTTTTTTTCATTGTACTATAAGTCTGAGGCTTATAGTAGGCCATTTATAGAAAAGGACATTTATGGAAAGATGGAAACATTTTGTTTCATTTACCTAGGCAACAATGCAAGTATTTCTCTTTGTTACTATTCAAAAATATTAACATTTTTTCCCTGCGTATATAGTCTCAGAATTGACTTCCAGCAGTTATTATAGATGAGAGAGGCCAAATTCTACCACTGCCCTAAAATATCTGATTGTGTACTAATGGATAAATAGGGTTTCATTGAGGTTTTCTGAAACTACACTAATTAAAGCTGTATATCAGGACATTTTCATGATGCATGGATTTATTTGCTACAGTAAAGGGATTACTAGGGAAAGCAAATACTTTTCTTTCTATTAATTATCAAATGGCTACACTATTAAATATTACAGTGTTTAAATGATGTCAAGTCATCCCTACTATTTTCCATTAAAATTTCAGTCTCTTCAGAACAGCGCTCTCAGAAGTAGTAGTTTTACTTAATGGAGAAAGCTAAGTAGCATTTACCTGATTCTGAAGCTTAACTATTAGAAAGTTTTCTATGCCATATTTCATGTGTTTTCTAATTGGTCAGGTGGCATCATCAAACTTTTTAATATTTTAGTTTGAAATCCAATCATGGAAATCCTTTCCTCTGATGTGCTGCAGAAAATTAATCTCTTAAGAATGTAAAGTTCTGTAAAATAAGTCACCAGGAGCTTTCTGCATAGTACTAAATAACCACCACTTAAAACAGGGTCTCAAAAGTTATTTGTATGTTTTTATTACTTTCTTTCTATTAGAAATACACCAGAAAGACAGTCATTAATTTCCAACATGCGATCATCACAAATCTTGATTCCACACGAGCTTTCACACCACAGTAGAATTTACTGTCTAATCTCTCATCAGCCAACTGGGATAAGACAAAGACTTTTAATTAGAATTTTAATATGTAATCCAAGTCATTTCTAGATTATGCACAGAGGTGATCGTCTATGTATTTAATAGCTGTGTGGAGAACTCAGATAATGTTTAATTCGGTGGAGAGACTATTTTTAACTTTACTGGAGTTGGGTTACCTGTGACAGTCCCAGCGAGCCTCTTAGAAGTGAGAGCAGCATGAGGTTTATTGTGTGGATGAGTAACTGATGTGTCTGTGGCACATCCTGGGGAGAAATTATAAGAAAATTGGAATATTTTGTATTATAAACAAGAGATTCTATTTCCCTTTCCCTTTTCTTCTGGGAAACCAAATTTCATGTCTTTCATTCTAAGCTCTGTGGCAGAAGAGATAAACCAGACCCCAGCAGAATGCCAGGGGAAGGGGTTCACCCTGGCTATTGTGGGGGTACACACCTTGTGTGTTCATCCTTAAAAACCCAGCGCATGAAACTTCTTTTCCCGCCTTTCAAGAAACACCTGACACTTTACTATGGACCTCTGCTTGATGTGAATTATTTGGCAAATGGTGGCTTGAAGTGTGAACTATACACTTAGGACTTTACAGAAGACTTCAGGGAGATTCTAGGGACACACCCAAGCAGGAGGTTCACCAAAAACGTTAGTGACCAAAAAGGATCCCCCTCATTCTTGTAACAACCACAAAAAATGTGTTTCTTGCACCAATACTGATGCCGGTTTACATGAGGTGTCCGCATCAACACTGCAAGAGTATCTTTCCTGCTTTAATTTCCATAGGCACGTAACTCTCATTAATGTTGATCACTCTCTGTACATGCCTACAGAAAATAATGAACCCCAACTGTGAGAACTGTCTGTATTCAAACATGGTAAGGACCGAATATTTAAAATCGTTTGGCACACCGAGCTGGGTACTCTGAAGACAACAAAAGTTGGATGGCAAGATCAAAAGGAAAAATGGCTTAAAAGATAATGAAATCTGGATGAGGTGTGAGAAGTGCTCTCATTAAATGTGCTTACACCTTAGTCTGCTCACTATCTCAGGGGCCAGTACTCAGGGTACCCCTTTCCACTACAGCATCACAGGGGGTCACAGACCTTGCCTCCGCCGCTATCCAACCCTCTGCTCTCACTCTACCTACACCCTATCTTTCTTTCACTGGATGCATTTCTGCTCCTCTGCTATTCATAATTGCAATAGGTGAGTTCATCTCTTCAGTGGACCAAGTCAGGAACATTCTTTGAGGTGGATTTGAAAACCATCAGGTTATGCTGCTACTTTCCTCTGGTTTTCCTTATTTGCTGGTAGGCTAAGAAGAGCCGGTAAGAAAAAGAATCTCCTTTTTCAGAAGTCTTTTGACAGACTCTCCCTTTGCTGCACAGTAGAACTTCCTCTGGAGGACAAACCACAAGGCAAACTCTTCAGAAGTCACCGACTCGTGGAATTTTCACTTTTACTAGAGTTACTAAAGCCTGCACTAATTGCTCAGAGTTCCAGTTCAATTAGCATGACTCAAAATGGTTTCAGAATGTTGGAATTTAGGACAAGGGAGAGTGTGAAAGGAACAAAGTATATTTTCTATTTTTTCCTGTCTTTTTCTTTCATGGAGTTTTGAAGTGTCATTAATAAGAGATGCAATCTCTTATTAGGCTTTTTTTTTTATTTTTACAAATATAAATAAAATAAACCCTACCTACTAGAAGAAACTGCTCAGTCATCTGCAGATACATATTGCAGGTCTCATTAGCATGAACAGTCATGCATGTTTAAACCTTCCTCTACTGCCTTGAGTATTTACCCTCTGGCTTTGTAAAGTGATGCTTGCATGTGGGTTTTACAAAGGAATTTCATAACCATTTTGTAGATTCTGCAGCACACCTCCGATGTCAGAATATACAGTGCTGGGGAGATGACCACAATTAATGAAGTTGGTGAGCCTTCTTGGGAAAAATTCCAAAGTCTATTGCAATAAGCCTTTGGGGGGAGTGTAAGCCCATCTCTTATTTTAGCTCAGGGATCAGCTACTTTTTTTCCCCTTTGGTTTGCTTTTTTTTATTGTTGTTGGTTTCTTTTGTTTTTCCCTTCCCTGTCCTCCAACAGTGCTCAACAATCAAATCCAAGGTCTTTTGCCTTCTCTCCCTGCTTAGAAGAAAATCATTAAATTAGCACATAAAGGTGCAGTTGGAAATCCACTGTAATCTCAAAAAGTCCAGAAGTTGATAGCATGCACCTTCTATATCTCAGGAGCCATTGGGGGAGTCGAGAATTAGTTCTTTTTCTCTGAGCTCCTTTTATTTTGCTCTTCTGCCTTAGGTATAATCTAGACCCTAGTGATGTTTCTGGGAGAGGTAAATGTTTTTTGAGTGAGTGTTTGAGAATGCAGCAGGGGTTGGAAAGTGAGAAATTAAAGAAAAATAAAAGACTCAGGAAAACAGAGGTCTACCAGGAAAGGTTTTTGTGCAGACTGGTCTAAGAGCCACACCCCTATGCAGAGAGTTAGCATCTTTTGGCAGAGGGCTCCCCATTCATGGTCTGGAGTATATGCATTTACATTCACGGTGCTTTTAATAACCCCAGTGGCTGCCTGCCTTTAAACACCAGCCGTGCTGTTCATCTTAGATGTCAGGGTTTTCTTTTAAGAGCTAAATCTTGCCCATGTAATCTCATTCTTCCTTTCTTCCCAGAAAAAAAATAAGATATTTGCATCAAATTCAATATTTCATTAACAAGAAGGTGAAAACCCCTTCTTGTGAAAGATGCAGGATTAGTTCCTGCTGTGAACGCATCTGCATCATCTCCATTTCTTTCTCTGGGTGAAGAGAAGACCTTTGCATCTGGCCAAAAAGCACTAGTAAATAAGGAGTTAAAATGAAGGCAGGCTCACTGGTTTGCTGAGATCTGTCAGAGTCTGACTGGCTGGCTACATATCTGTCTCTGGAACAATAGCTACCTGTATTCTGCACGGGCTGCTGGGCAGTGCTGACACTCTGGAGGAGACCTGCCTCTGTCTGCGCTTTCCTGGTGAGAAACCCCAATGACAGCTCCACTTTCCAGTGGAGGAGAAAAAAATATCTGTCTGCTCTCTTGATGAAGGACAGGGCTTTGATCATTTTTATTCAGGCTTGACTTGGCCGGAGGTTTTAGGTTCTTAGTCTCAAGTCAGCAGTCTCTCTTTCTATCTCTCACTCTCTCACAGAGCCACATGCACACACACACACACACACACACACACACACACACACACACTCTCACAAGCGCACACGCACACACATCCACTCCCTCCCTCTTTCTCTTACTCGCTCTCCCTCTCATTTCCCCTTGTAGGCTCTGTGTAGGCAGATGCGTGCTCCAGCTGTAACTGAGGCACAGAGCAATAAACAGAGTGGAGCAGTTTCCACGATGGCAGGAGGAGCGCTGGAGGTGACAACAATGCCAGGGACCCGAGGACCGTCGCCCTGACAAGTTTGAGGTAAGAACCTATTTATGCCCTGCTGCTGGGATTTTTGCATCCTCGCGGTTCAGAGAGACATGGAGATGTGAAGCAAGCCTGAATAGGGAAATATTTTCGCCAGGGTATCATCTGTGCTGTCACTTGTCTGCAAACCTGCGTTCTTGGGGCTTTGTGTTACTAGAACGATCCGAGAAGGTGAGGTGTGAGCCGGGCTGGGAGGAAGGGTGAGGTGCTTTATTATGTCTGTCTGGTGACATTTATCATGCTGTTTAGATTCAAATCTGGAAAAAAATTCTGTTTGATGATAGCAGTGTTTTGTGCAGTGTGGAGCATATGGCTGTGCAGATTCAAGGGATGCTCTTTCAGTCTTAATTTGTAAATGATTTTTACACTCAACTGTACCGAGGTCAGAGAGTTTTAAAAATTAATGAGATTCCCCATGGAGTTCAAATAGTAATGTCTATGTGAGCTGCTGCAGAAAGATAAGGTGCTGCTGGGATATTTTTAATAGATGTTGAATTGTTTTATTTTGAACACGCTCCACATGAAATATGTGATTTGTGCACTACCGTCTTAAGTATTTTTGGAATATGGGCTCTGTTTTAACATCTTTTTTAATAACCTGGAGAAATTATGTCAAAATTGAACTGTGGAAGGTGATATTTTGTGAGGAGACAGTGCTAAAACTTATTAGACATTCTTGTTAGGACCATGAAGAATACCTTCTACTTTCGAGGAAATGACAAATAATGAAGGAGCCACGGGCTTTTGAAAAACCTGCAAATGTGCTTTTATCTTAATAGATAAAAAAAAAGTGATAGGTAGAGATTCAGGAGCTGTTTAGGCTAAAACCCGGCTGTCTTGAACAAAGAAACAAATGTACACATAGATGAGAATTCTTTGTCACAAAAATGAGTCCAGGGCGCGGATTTGGGAGGTTAAGTGATTTCTCCATTCTCAGCGCTCCACAAAAGGTTTCAATCCAGACATTTAAAAATGTACTGAAAACTTTCATTTCCCACAATTGAAAAACATTGTTTATGTTCCTGCTACAACACATTGTTTAAACGAGGGGGATTGAAAAGCAGTTTGAGTATACAGTCACGGGGCTAAAGATGCTTTTTATTCCAAGTTCCCCCATTTACAAAACCCATTCTGAGCTTCCCGGGATATATTGTTATGTAAATACTGTGCAGTCAGGGAAGATTCAATTTACTTTGAAAGTTGTTCATTATAGCAGGGATGAATGTTATTTATTTGATGTGATTCAGAGGCGGGAAATGACTTTTTCATTGTGGCGCCTTTTGTCATGGGTGCAGGGTGATCTAATCTTTTTAATTTTGGCTTTCACACCAGTGGAGATGAAAAGGGATCTGAACTCATTTATCGGTTGCTAGGTCCTCCTGGAGACCCAAGTCCTGTTCTTGGTTGCTATGGCCAGTCTGACCTCAATCTCCGTGGTTTGGGAGGGGGGGGAACTTAAACCATCTCTCTCTCTTTTTTTTTTAATTGAGGAGTATGTACCTTGATTTATGTCCAAAATCGTGGCCGAATGTCTTTGTCTGCAAGTGATAAATGGTGCCGAGCGATTCATCAGTCCTTACAAGTAAACACCGCTGTCCCACTAAAAATATGTTTTGTTCTGAGTTAATGGTATGGAACAAGGCAGCCTTCACACACAGCGATCTTTTATTGCGAGGGGCCTCTGAAACTTGGAGCGAAGTGGAGGAAATTGACTTTCTCTCTCTCTCTCTCTCTCTCTCTCTCTCTCTCTCTCTCTCTCTCTCTCTCTCTCTCTCTCTCTTTGTACATTAGAATTTCATTTGTGGCTGGGGTGATGCTACTTGAGGTGGATGGGAGGGGAGCCGGGCAAACCTTCCATTTTCTTACTTTCTCTCGAGCTGTCTGAGACTCAGCCTCTCCCAGGTTGCCTGTTTCCCGCTGGGGCCCCTAAAATGTCAGGAGGACTTTCTCCACCGGCTTAGGCTCCGCGGGCTTGGGAACCACCAAGGGCTCAGGCGCCGGCCCGCTGCCACTCTCCACCTCGCCTCTGCTGCTTCTTGGAGGGAAAGTTGTGTCCAGGAATATGCTGCTGGTGTTGGTCTGTGCTCTCTAGTCGGCCTTGCTAAGAAGCCACCTTAGACGGAGCCCCCGTGAGATGCAGAGACTGGGGAATAGACAGCCGAGCTTAGCAGAAGCCCCCCCTCCTGCTCCCTCTTCCCTGCAAAACCTGCTTAATTGATGGTGCTGGGAGAAGCCACTCTGCTGATAAGGCCATGGTGGCCAATAGGTAGCAGGGATGATGGGCTGCTTCTCGAGCCCACAGCTTCCTTCCCTAGCTAGAAACCTAAGTGGCTTTGTAGTTCAGCCTTTTCTCTTAATAGTGGTATGCTAATGCTTTTATTCTAAACCGGCCAGCACTATCTCCAGGAGAAATGGGTTCCCCTGAAGTGGCAACTTCCTCCAATGCAAAGGTAAAAATTAAGCATTTATTCCAAGTGTCCTTGTTTTCCAGCCATTTCATGTCCTTCTTGCCAGCAGCCTTGGAAAACTGCTCTCTGCATTAAATGATGGACCATTTAAACTCTGCCTTTCAGTACAAAAGGGTTAGAGAGGAGAATGTTTTAAGGCGTTTTATTGTTACTCCTTTTCTAAAGGTGGCTGAGCTTTTGTTTAAAAAAGCTGCCATCAGGTACTTGGTGGGGTATCTTTCCACATGAGATTTTATTGTTTTGGAGAAAATGATCATCTGGTGTTCAATAAAAGGATCTTTATCTGTTTTATGTGGATTTGATTCCTAGAACTGGTAAATAAGAGCCAATATTAGGGGACTTGGAAGGTCTTTTCCAGCTTGAAAAATCTTCAAAGAGCCACTGGTTTTCTAAAGAGAGGCATAAGAAGCCTTCACTAGAGTATTTCGCACTCACTCAGCTAATGTTCAGTTCTCTTCAGTGGGGCTGCAGTTAAAAGTTCCATGCCCTGTCGCACAGGTAGCAATTCTGGCTGGAAGTCATTTCCCAAAAATGAGTATTTGAAGATATTTTCTTTAAGCTGCTACTTTAGCACCTTATTAAGACTGGGGCTTTGCAAAACTCAGCTGCGTTTCCTCGTCTTGTGTGTCTTCCCGTTTTCTTAAAAGTAATGTTTCCATGAGTGGTTCATTTCATCAGAAATATTTAATTCTAGGTATCTGAAGGTCAGTATCTCCTGCTTGTTGGTATGTACCTATGTATGTCTATGACCATATTTTATGATAAGATGTCTTATAAATTTTGTATGATGTTTTGCTTTGCTATTATTTCAGAAGATTTAAGTGAATGTTGGGTAGTGCTCAATTTCCTGAAATGATTAAATTCAGTCTCTGAAGAATCTGGGGGAAGGATGTAATGACATTTTGATGACTTTCATTTTAAGGTGTAATAGAAATTGAGTAAAATATTTTAATAGCTATTCTCTAATATCTCATTCCAAATACAATGTTTTTATTGCTCATTCTAGCTTACAATCTTCTGATGATAATAATGTTGGCTGGTAATTGTTTCTTACATAGAAATCATTTTATCCTTATGTAAAAGTTATTTCAGAAAAGTCTTCATGCATTTATCTCAGCTGAAGCAATTGCACGGAACGCCTGAGATAAAATGACACTTCTAGATTCTTCCTATTCTAATGTGGTATTTCCTTACAGAATTAGGTCTATCTTAAAGGTAGGAATATTACATGTGATAGTTTGTAGCCTAAAAAGGAAAAATGAAGAGACATGCAAGATTGGGAAAGACTGAGAAAAGGAATAAATATCATGACCACATCTTGATTTTGCTTCCAGACACCGTGTATTATTTAACATTTAAAAATGAACTAAGAAATGAAATATATGTATGAAAATATGCAGTTGTGATATCTATCTTTATTGAACAGGTCAATGCTGATGTATAAACTTAATAAGATTGCAGCTGATGTTACTACGAATGTCTGCACTTCAATTCTTTTGGGAGATGTAGACACAAGTAAAGTTAATCACATAGCTTTTAAAGAATCAAATCTTTTGGGAACTGGAGTTGTGACATATTAGATCAATTTTCATGTAAGTCAAAATGAAATCCTTAAATCAGTTTTTCTGTGCAGATTACACAAAGCCATTAGCTTCCAAACTGAGTTATTCTAATCACTAATTAGAAAAAAAAATTAGGCAATTTAACTTGATTGTGGTGAATATTAAAAGTCAGATTATGATATTATTGCTGAATTAATGCACCATCAGAACAATTCTTTATAAAAGTAAAATTAAGCTCCAGTGTCTGATTATTCTCTACCATGAATACAGCTACTAAATTTCCCCAAGTTTGCTGTCTTTTTTGTAATTACTATTTCTTCCCAAATACTGTGTTGCAGAGCAACTGGTTACCCTTGTTCCTTTTGGCTTGTTGTAATTCTGGTTTTTGTCTTTTGAAATGCCATTACTTTTAGCTGTCACCTAGAAAGTTGTATTGACTTTGAAGCAATTTATCTGACCTTTTCAAGTTGGGGGTGGGGGGGTGGGAGGTGCCTAAAGCTTCTTTAATTAGAAATTGTGTATAAAGTGTTGAAAGATTCGAGCTGACTTTGCAGTGTTGATTTTAAAGGTTTGCTGTTTAGCTGTAGGGTTTTCCCAGTAGTCGCAAGCAAATTATATAATGCAATTAATTTTTTTTCCTTTTTTAAATCTTAGTTTATTTTTCCCAAAATAGTTTGCCAAGTGATAAACTTCAGAATTATAACTGGGAATCATGTAGAGAAATTATTCTAGAAAAGGAACAGGTAGGGAGGGGGCTTCTGAGATGGTTGGTGAGGTTGGCACGCTGTCAGCTGGCGTGCTATCCTAACATGTAGCTAGGACACATGATAAAGTTCTCTCTCCTGGGCTCTGCCTCTCATCATCTCTGTGCTTCAACAGCAGGTTTGTTCCAACGATTCCAGAGTAATGGAAGACAGACTAAAGAGCTTCATTAGAGACTCCAGCTCTCATTAATGATTCATTTGAGAATTTGTCCAATTTCACAATGTGAAAATTGTAATTTGCTTACTGGTATTTAGAATTTCTTGAGAGATGGTCTGGGTAGACTCATAATGACCTTGTGTCTAAAGTTGCTAGACTTTCTGATCCGACACCTAGAGTGAACAGAACCTTTTTTATGTCTTTATTAATAACTCTAAACCATAATTTGTGTTCTTAATGTTACTTGGCTTTATTTAAGTCCAAATTACTTATGATTCATAAATCTTTGGATTTCCTGTGTTTTTCCTGACAATGGAGTTGAGGGTTCCAGTGCAAGACTAAAACATACCATAGGCTAGGATTTTCTTTAGAGAAGGAAAGACAAGTGAGTACAACATGGTCAGGTATGTGTGGTGTATAGTTAATGCTCACAGTCTTGAGGATTTTTCACCTAGTTTTTAACAAGCAGCTTTGAGAATATTGGATTTTCAGAAAATATTTGAAGAATTGGATGTGCTAGAAATTTGAAACATGAAAATCAAAAACATTTTTATGAAAATGCCCTCTCAGACGGTATAAAAAACAGACATTATTCTTTTGTTTCTTAATAGTCACCAATATTCCAATGTTCATTATTTACCCGATTTCACACTATCCGGAGCTTGACCAGTTAGTTGCACATTGTCAGCTAATCACATCATGATTAGTATTATTTTGGAACTTGTATTCCCAATGTCTATCCTTCAAATGACTTAAAATATACTATAGGTATATATCAATTTAGAAGAATATGTTTATAAAGATCAGGAATGCATTGTAAGGAGTTTTCTTAATAATATATATTTACAAATGTTATCCAAAAACATCTCTTTCCTCTCACTGTCAAGATCCAGTGTGCACAGACATAAGTTGGTTTTATTGCTTTACACTTCTTTCCAGTACTTTTTAACACTATTTGAAGTAACCTGTGATTCTAATGATTCATGGCTAACATTTATTTTCTACTTGTCTGTAAATGTGTGGTTTTGATTTAATCCTTTACATTCTGAGAAAGATAGAGTCACTCTTCCTGCTTGTGGATGAGGAATTGAGCCTTTGAGAAGTTAAGTTATCCCCTCAAGGTCACAGAATTAAGAAGTACCTGAGATGACTTGAAGTCTATGTCCTTCAGACTCTATTCATCCTTCTGTTCACTCAACAAATATGATTGAACCTTTACGATACCCCCAAAATCGCTAGAAAAAGCAGTGAATCTGAACACTTTGGCTGCATTGCTACCTTTTGGGTCTGTGGAATCCCCAAAGTCAGTGGGTAAAATTTAACAGTTTCAAATTCCTTTAGATTTCTCACCATTTAGTAGCTCTCTTTCTTTCCAACTGCATTATCACCTACTTGGAGAGAGAAGAATTTTCTACTCTGGCAGACGAATTTGTTCCGGACCCCCAGCCAGTTTGATGTGTATTTTCTTTGATCATTCTTGCACCTGAAACACTTTTACCACTGCTTCCCGGTGCTACCCATCCTTCAAACATTGGGTCCAAGTTCATGGTTTCCAGGAAGCCTGTCTTAGAAATGAAATGCTGAAATTCTTGTGTCTTTGTTGGCATTTAACATATGAGGCTTACACCTAAATCCTTTGAAACTAGATAACATTTCATGAACTTTCTGGATCCATGTTTGTGATTGTGCCCCACTCACATGCTAATAAAGACTTCAGGAGATGAATAGTAAACAAAAAGAAGAAAGTGAAAAAGTGGTACCTGAAGGCTTGGAGGCAAGAGCTCCAGTGCCCGGTACAGTGCCTGGCAGAGAGTACACCATTCTTATTATACATTGTCATCTGGGAAGATGGAAGCAAAGATGAAGGAGGAAAGCTAACAAGAAAAGAGAAAGTAGTCTTCCTAAATTTCTAGCTTACAGCCTAGAAGATCTTTAAATATTTATATTGGGGTCATCGATCCTATTAGATAGTAGAGATAAAAACAGTCTTTACTTTCAAATGTAGTTTTACTTCTTCCTGGAATGAATCGCTGGCTGCTTTTATCAACATTAATACTTTAGATACAGAATGAACTTCTTCGTGTGTCTACAGGAAAGTGCAATGGTGTTATGTTTGTATTTGTTTGCCATCACTGTTCAGGCCCATGGTACAGCTAACTCGAGCTGATATTGGCATAGGATGTAGATCATCATTTCTCTAACCCCTGGGGACATTTTTTAGTGTCAGAGAAGTTGCTGATCACCCCAACCTCCATTCCCCACCCTCAAAGAGCCATCTTCTTAATGATCCTAAAACCCTATTGGTTTACACTTCATGTTGGATTTTTTTTTCAATAAAAGCTGGATTCAACATTCAAAATCCTAATGCAAATATCCGCTCTCAACAGGCAGCTCTAGTGGTTAATTTTATTTATGTTTTTACACAACTTCATTCAAAAGCACAGTCTTGAAGTCTGAAAAGAAGTATATGCCTATGTTTTTACTGGCTCTCAAACTAAGTGCTTAAGGTAGATATTTTACTTCATAGCAAGATCCAGGTGAATATTTCTTAAAGCAACTACCACAGCTAAACTCTGATAAGGGGCAATTTTACTGACCATAAGAGCTACAACTTATACATACATAGATGTGAATATAGGTTTGCTTCCAGGAATATTACTGACACATCATGGGTATATCACATGCACCCATTTTTCTGGGTGAAGCAAATGAGTAAGCTTGTGCCTTGAACCAGTGAGCCTGATAGTCTGGGTGTACCCTCCTATTCAGAGGGGAACCCTCTGCTGGAAAAAACCCCTTCTTGAGAGTCCCTAGCTGCCATTTGAGGAGTGAGGCTGAAGCTTGGACTAACAGGCTTGATCTGTGTCCTGTTTTTAAGAAACAAGGACTATTTCTGCAGTGTATGTTGCATTAGGAAGAGTGGAACAGCCCAGGAGAATTGCAAGAAATGAAAGAGTGCTTCAAACCGCCAAATGCTTATCTCATGCTGAGTTGATGTGGGTAAAGCACAGATAAAATGTAGAGGATGAGCTTCTCTCCCCTTTAACCCTAACTTTCTATGGTTCTTTCATTTTGACACTAATTTCAGGCAAGAACCTTGGCACTCAGCTGCAGTGTGTAATTGTTGGTAGCTCACTGCCACCTGGGTGTACAATGGAGAACAATATTTAGCCTCTGTGATTGCCATAAGAACAAACCACATGCCGTTGGAAAGGGAAATATTAATCAGCCAGTTTTCCCAGTGCAGTCCCCATCAATCGAGCTGGTTGAAGATTTTATTTCTTCTGAAGTCACTGGTGATTTTATCACTACGAAGATAACACCTTAGATTTCATCGCTGATCGGTATCATACAAAAATTTGAGATTTTGCATACAATTTGAATATGCAAATGACAAGAATATCATTTGAATGATGCTGCTCATACCTCACCTTGGTCAAATGATCTTTTTTTTTAAGATCTTGAGTCCTCCCTTTGTGGGTTGGCTTCATATGTAAAAGGCTGTAAGTGACGCATGGATAATACCATTCCATTCTTAGTCACGTTGTCTGATGATGCTGTTGATCTTTAAAAGAAATTCCATTTGGTGACATTTACAAAAATAGTTTCATGTTAGCAGTTTTTAATTTTAATTTTTAGCAAAACAGCGAGAAGGGTGTCACTTTCAAATGACAGGGAAGTCACCCAGGAGGTGTGTACTTACATCATGGAAACATGGAGGCCCGTTTCTCCCACAGAGGTGGTGCCTCTGTACAGTACAGGGAAATAGTTCTGATAAGCAGAAAAATAATCTAGGAATGAGATGATTTGTATAAATAGGCAGCATCTCAAAGATGCTGATTTATCTTTTAACCCTTGTGTTTTAAGTGCAAGAAATTTGAATCCAGAATTTAGTCCTCATTTGGCTTTAATCCCGGTACTACATTCCAGGTACTACATTAATCCTGGTACTACATTCCAATGCAGTTTAATCCATTCCAACTCATGTAGTTTCTCATTTGATTTTTAATATTTGTGAACATTTTAGCCTCAAGTCAGTTGTCAATTATCTCTTTGATGGTTTTATTTTATGTTTTGGTTGGGCAAGTGCAATAGGAAATACCCATATACATGAAAACTTCTTGATTCTTTCCCAGAAAAAAAGGGTTTTAAAGAGGTCAGAATTTCTACATGGGTTTAATGAGTTTTTATTTTTCCCGTTTCAAGTTAGGTAAAGGTTGGGGGTCATACATCATCTATCTTTCTAACTTAGATCATTAACTGTTTTACTCCATGCCCTTGATTATTATCATAACTTTAGGGACAATTCAAATCACTTATTTACTTAAGTATTCAATTCAATTTCTCACTCTTAATTATCTTATCTGACCTGTACTGCTAATGGCACTGTGAGAGATTTTACAAAAGGAAAAAATATGATCTTTTGTTCATTAACTGTAGTATAATTGGAGAGAGAAAAGAACTTAAAAGAACTAATTGTGTAATACAATGAAATTATTGTTAGCGATCAGACCAGTACTGTGAAGGGAGAAACTATTTTCCCACAGGTGGAAAGCAATATTGACAATCAAATATAGCTTTTTGACTCAGTAGATTGTTCCAGGTTATTTGTTGTAAGAACAGTAATGACAGCATTCGGAATAAAGGTTAGTTTTTGAGCATCGATTTTACAGTTTTCAATTGATTTCATCCACAAGATAGATTTTAGCTTCATGAGGATTCAAACAATTAACTATGCTGCAATGACTAGTCATTAATTCCAAATGAATTAAAATTAAAACTTGTGAATACTTAATTTTATTGAATATGTATCTTGAAAGTGTATGAAGGGGTAGTAGAATTTAACATGGTCCTACTTGTACTGCATGACAGTTTCCCAAAATTTGCATACAACTGTAAATTGAAATGTTTTCTGAATTTCTTCCACTTTCTTGCTATCTTGAGGTGTCAGGCTAACACATTTTATGCAATGAAAAACTTTTCAAAGCTGTCTTTAACAACATCCTTGGATGTGTAAAACCTTGCCCACAACTTCTTTCTCTGGCAGAAATACTACACCATTCACCCATGTAGATAACAACATTGTTCCAAATAAAACTTAACATTAAGCAAAGAGCTTTGGGGTTGGTTCAATGCTTAGTTTCTCACTTGAACATAGTATCTCAGGATTTTCAGGAAAACAGCAATGTTGTATGCATGTCGATTGCCATTTGCCAATGCTCAAGATCTGTAAGTCCTAAATTTTAATCCTTAAAAAACCTTGATGTTTTTGCCCTTAGTTCCATTGAGATCTCTGTGTTGAAAACCCTAGTAATAGCTAATTGTTCTTGTGGAATGTGTATGCTGTAAACATAGAGAGGAGGGCCTTAGCCATGTTTGCCTTCTCTACTCAGGGAAGCAAAGAATTGGATAGGAAAATGCACATCCCCTTCCTATCAGTTATTTCCTGTGGGCAGCAGATGTGACCTGCTGAATAGGGAGGGCAGATATTGTGTTATTTGGTGGAGAGGGGTGGATGTAGCAAAGCAGTGATGTGCCTGTGTCTCCTATTGTGTGTGTGGACGTCTAAGAGACACACCATGGGTAGAACTATACTTAATGAGCTCCACCCACAAAATAGACAGCAAGCAGCATCCTTTTCAGCTCTTGAGTCTCAGTGTCTCTGGGAAGCAGGGTTCATTACCCCGCTGTCTACACAGGTCCCGAGAGCAGGCACAGCACACCTTCTCTCTGTGACTATGAATGCTGGTGTCCTCCCATAAGCACCTCCTCTTCCTGCTGTCTGTTCTGAGCTGCATTTCAAGAACCATTTGCAGAGGACACTTTTGAATCCCATGCACTCTAAGAAGGATGGCTGAGAGATGCTTCAGTGAGCTTTCTCTCTACCTACCTGTGGGTGACTGGAAACACAAAGATGAGAGACTTAGACAGTGTCCCTGGCATATTTTCACAAGAACACATTGAGACAGACACCATTAGAAGAAAGAAGAAAAGAAAAAGCAGCTTGAGAAAGCCCAAATAGTCAACATTGGGCATTAAGGTTAAATTTGCAAATCAGCGGAGATGAAAGAAAATATTTAGAGGAAAGATCAAATTTCCATTGAAGTGCAGCTTCATCTATTTAGCCTCAGTGTAGACCATCTTGTCTGTTGTCTTCTTCGGGTTTAATCTGCATGCCATCTGTCTCAGAGTAAATGTGTGCTGACCGATGCTGGTGCGCTCTTGGAGGGAGTCTCCCCTCTGGCCTACATCTCCAAGGTGACCATCCAGATCTCGCTCTTCCCCAGGTCTTGAGCCCCTCTAAAGTAGCCAAAGTATTTGATTAATGCTGTTTCCAATGATGAGCCCAACATCTTAGGGTTCATGATGAAATATTTCAAGATTTTACTCTAGAGGGCTTCATCAGTGTCTAGGACCACAGAGCCTTTACCCTAGAGTCTTGGTCTTATCAATCACCTTTTGGGGTTTGGATTCATTTTTTATCTTGTCACTGGTTGTCCATGGTTTCAGTTATTTTTATTTTGAAATAGCTGTGAATTGAAGGCAGTAAATGTTTTTAATGTTTAACATTCTAATAGTTAAGCCCACATTCTGAGAATAGGGTTATTGGGGTGGACTGATCATGGGAACCACGTTTGGAGAATCTTCTTAGCTGATGTCTCCTTTTCCTGCTCAGTTAAGTGATAAAATTTGTGGCAGGAAGGGTAGAGTTTTTGAAATCCATCCAAATGAGATTCAAACCCCAGTTCTGCTATTACATTGGGCCAATTGTTTGGCAATGTTTGAAGCATAGTTTCTTCCTCTGCAATAAGGATGATAATATCCACCTTACGAATCACTTCTTGACCATTTCCCACATGCCATGGATCGTATCCACCTGAGATATTAGGCAAGGGCTATTATTAGCCATCATTTACAAACTGCCACACTGAAGCTGTGAATAGGTAAAGAAAACCCCCTCTAAACACATGTCATCATTAAGTAATGGGGCCTCTGGGTTCTTTTATTTCTATAGAATTTGTTTTTAGTTGAGGATCTGTAGGGTCAAAAGTTATGTGTAGAGTAAATCCAGTCAGTCTCTAAAATGTCATTTAGCTTCAAACCCTTGACTATAAGAAGCAGTATTAAAACTGTAATTTATGTTTCACCATGTTGCTGCATTGCAGACTGATGCTATTTGAGAGTGCACTTTGTAAGAGGCCCTAAGAGCCATATGCTACGAGAGCTGCTTTATACTCTTCTCCTTGAAGATGGTGATGGTGCTCTCAGCTTGATGAGCACAACTCCTTTTCTGTAAAGATTCTGGATAAATGGCTCTTGCATGGAATTGAATGCGAGTCCACGAGGCAATTGTTAGGACTTAGTGGAAGAGTGGGTGCCATTTCCAAAAAAGTTTGGCCTTCTCAGGAGGGGGAGCTTTCTAACCTTGAAGAATTTTCAGATTTGTGATTTTGATGGAATTTAAAACCATCTTTCTAGATGGCTTCCTCTGTCTCCTAGTCTGATTTGCAAGACACTAGTTTCACCTTCTCCTTCATCTGCAAGCTCTTAAAGTATGTCAGATGCTTGTGTGTGCACAGAAACACAGAAACAGCTCAGTCCCTTTGTTTAAGAATAACATGTCAGTTTTCTTTTTTCGCTTTTGTGTGCGCTCTCTGGAGCTCACCCATGCATGACGTTCCGGTTGACTTCAAAGGCATGTCTATGGTTGGATTAACTCTGCAGGATGGAGAGGAAGGTAAGAAACCCGTTGATGCTTTCAAGACCCACTGGGGAGCTGATAGAGCCAAGCCACGTGGTGACCAAGACCATTTGATTCTTTATATTCTCATGGAAAAACAGGTAAACTTGCCTAATGCTTCCTATTTTATGATCACCATTAAATCCATTTTTGAAATGATGACTGGGCAAAACTCAAAAAGTCTATTTGCAGCTATTCTAATTCTTGCACTGGGGAATTTAAAGTCTGAAAAAAGGAGGTAGAGATAGAATACACTTAGAGTGGGAGAATACTAAGGCCAGGAAGTTTTGAAATAGGCAAATCTTAGGTTGTCTTAGGTATTAAAAAAGGATGGCATGAAGAAAGTTGTACACGTGAGAAAAGGCATATTTCCTCTCCAGATATCGCCAGCACGAGTCTTCTCACAGCAGGTGAGAGTGAGGCATTGCTGAGGGAAGGAAGGGAGAAAACTGGATGAGTTGAAGACATCAGCATGAATTCAGGGCTCCCTTTGGGAGAAGGCTTAGACATGAAAGCGAAATACTTGGACGGATGTAGACTGAGGGAAACTAGCCTGAAAGGACAGTGGTGATGGGAAGGGACCCATCGACCAAGCAGGTAGGATAGGGTGAGGTCTTCTCATGAACGGTGAAGCTCCGAGAACCTCTATTACAAAACATCAAGGTGAAAACCTAATGACAGAATGGGCAAGCGGGCATACTTGCCTGAAGCTCTGCTGTGTATTGTCAATAGACTTACTTTGGAAGCCCGGAACTGCTTAAAGGCAGAAGAGATTTTGTTTTCCGAACTCAGAGAGCCTGACAATGGTGATTCTAGGTAAGAATCACCAAGTACTGGGCTCAGACTGTAGACATGATGTAAAAAGGGGGTGAGTATAGTCAGTGTACTGGAAATAGTCAAGCAAAATAGCAGTAGTAACCAAATCCAGCTCCCTAGAGAAAGGGTTGAGAAAAAGTCCAGGGTGTGAAGGAATGAAAAGGTATTTGAGAATTTTGCTTGTCTGCTGGAGAGATTTCAGAGGGAGCCAGACTGGGTGACCAGGGAAGGCCATGAATCCTAGAAGGAGTCCCAAGCATACTTCTGACTTATTTCTTCCTTCTGTCTGTTGCTAGTGTGAAGAGGAAGGAGGTTCCGTCCATTTTGATTTAATCCACTCACTCAGTATATGTTAGCTAAATGGATATAAGTCTAAAAGCATTTTTTTAATTTCCTAGCTTCCCCCCACCCTTCTCCCCTCTGAGTTCTTTGAGGTCATGTTATCTGGTATTGTTTGTGGGAGGCAGTACAGAGAGAAACTGCTGTCTGTATGATACCACAGCATTCGACTTTGTGTTACAGAACGTCAGATGGAATCTACACTGTGGTTATGTTCTTGTAGTGAATAGAGCAGACACAGAAATGATTCATTTGTTTCCAGAAATTGTCATTCCAACTTCTCTTTTGGAGACACTGGCATGTGGACTGTAGCTGGAACAATCCTGCTTTGATTTGTCATCAAACAGTTGGAATTAGACTTTGAAAGGGGGGAAAATACAGCAAGATGCAAATGAGCTTTTTATTGGAAAAAAAGAAAAGACTGTGTGTGTAGCTCTTTTTTTCTAATTATTACCAGTAGATGTTTCTCTCCCAAGATAGACACTATCATTTGATGACCTTGAAACTACTCAATAGTTGCTTCAGGAGCCAAAAATCACATTTTGGTAGAATTTCCTAAATTTTAGAAAATGTAACAGCAGTTTCAGACATAGTTTTCCATAGCTGGAAGTTCCGCAAGAAGATACCATCCACTGGAAATACTTCATTTCAGAGTTGTAATGATGGTGACAACTGCATTTGGAGAAGGGACTTGTTTAAAACCACAGGATTTATTTGATGAATTTGAAATAACATGGATGGACCTAGAAGAAATCATATTAGCAGAAATAAGTTATAAAGAAAACGACAGAAACCAAATGGTTTCACTAATATTTGGGATCTAGGAAAAACAAACAAAAGGCCAGGAGGAAAAGTCAAAGCAAGCTAACAACCAAACTAAAGCACACAACTGGGAGTGGGAGTGGTCAGGGAGGGGAGGTGGTGGGTGAACCCCAGGGAGTACAAAGATGTGAAATATATATATATAATTATAAATAAAAATAGAATAAAATCACAGGGTTAGATAGTGACTGTGAAAAGCTCAAATCGATTCATATTCAGATGATCTCTTTTAATTACACTGCTCTGTCCCTTTTCCGTCTAAGAGTGTCTGAATTGTAGAAAATGACTACCTGTATCATCTTCATTCGCCAACAGATCAGATTTCATGTTTGATATGTGTCCCAAAGGACCCTTCTATGTACCTAACAGTGTTATTATAGACTGAAATATAGGTACTCTTATAATGATGGGCAAAGCTTAATTAAGAGTTAAAGAAGAGATTTGTAAAAAAGGTACTGATTATTTAAGAAAAACCTATTTTTTTCTGAACATTAAATGAGGCTTCATAAGGATAGGATGAATCTGACTCCAGCATAGTCCACATTTTGCTTGCTGAAAAGCCCACCCTCCTAGACCCAGGGCAAACTACCCAGAAGGTCTCTCAAATGTGAAATGTGGTTGAATGGAAAGGACAGTTGGTTCCAGGAAATGGGAGTGGAACAGCTACTGGTGGGGGCAGAGTTGGCATTGTGTTCAAGTGTATCTCCAATGAATCTGTTGTCCTAACGTCCTTTCCCCTCCTAGTTCCTGTCCATCTTCATTTCAATATCTCTCCTTCCATCTCATTCAAATATCTTGAAACTCTGATCTGTTTACTTTGTGCATTTCATTGTTTCCACCTACACCCCCCAATATGTGGCACCTGCTCCCAGTTTATTACTGAACCAATGGTTCTTGAAGTGTTAAATGCAGTGGGCCTTGGGGTCTTCCATGGATGTCTGCACATCTGGCTCCATTCATCATTCCCTTTTGCTCAAAGGCCCTTCTGCCCTGGCTCCCATGGCACCATACCTACATGTTGTCCTCAGTCCCTTCTCTGTCTCCATGGTCATCTCTTGTTCTTCCTCCCTGAATTCCTCAGTTCATTGTTCTCCCAACCCCACACTCTCCTTCCATACTCATCCACTGTCATGATTTACATGCTCTTTCTTCATTATTGTATACACAGCTCATATTTCCTTTCTGCAATTCAGGCTTGACTATCCAACTGCCTGTCTGGCATCTATCCACACAATGTGTCCAACGTTATCATTGTTCTCCTTCACCTGCCTTCTCAGGATGTGTGCTTTCTATCACACATTGTCACTCATTGACCCAAACTAGATATACTGTGTCAGTGTTGATTTCTCTTTCCCTACTTCTGTTGTTTTCCACATCAAACCCATAACCTGGGAAAACTAACAAGATTCCATCCTGTACACTTTGGATCTTTCTGCAATGTCCAGCATTGCTGTAGCTCAGAATAGCCTGCTGTCACTTGCTGTGAGGTGTATTTTCCTTGGACAGTTGCACCATTTAAATGGCCTGTTCTACGAGCCATGTTACCATTATATCCACCTTCCACACCATGCAGATTAGACATTCTTGCAAACTTACCATCCTGTTCTGTTCTCCTGCCCTGCTTAGTAAAGTCCACAATAGCCCCAATTCGCATTCTAGTCTAAAATATGCTACTTCTTGCTTCTTCGCAGTCTTAGCACTAACATAATCCCATCCCAAGCTCTCCTCCATCCCAGCTCTCCTTAGCCTTCGCAATAACCAGTAGGTATCCCAGGCATTTCATTAACTGAATTATCGTATAATCTGTGTTTATATGACCTGTTGCATTGATGGCTGCTGCAACTTGCTTTTTTATTTTTAATTAAATCCAGACATTTTTGGATAAGAATTTAATGCAAAATTGGAAAGGTCTTCATTCCATTACTGACAACTGAATTAGAAATCTGTTCACTTCAGGTTGCTTTGTGATCTCTTTTTCTTCAGATGGAGGCACAAAGGCAGATACAGCCTTTGATTTAATTTTACCTTTCATCTCTTCCGAAAAGTTACTGAGTCGCAAACTGACAAGTGTCTCCATTTTACCCTGTCCTCCAACATCCATTGTTTACCTATATTTCACTCTCAGAGAAGCTGAAATCCTGAAAACCCTAAGCTATTGACTTGTACAAAACACCACAGTAAGTTTTAAAGTGTCACCAGAATCCATTTTCTCAATTTCCGGATGATGATTCCCTTTACAATTTTATGACCTTGCTTCTCTGTGATTTTTAAGCACTTAAAGGTATATTTTATGCTCCCTTCAGTCATATGTCTAAAGCATGGGTTTTCCAGGAGAGTTAGCCACTGTGCCAGGGAAAGGATTTTAAAGTTTTATTTATTCACATTTCAGAGACATATCTTTCATACTGAGAAAAAGCACACGGAGCTCTGCGGTCCTCCAAAATACTACACATGCTATTTTCTCAGGAAGATGAATGCCGTTTATTTTTTGTTAATGAATGTCAGGCAAACCCAGCCAACTTGCCTGGTGCAATTAGATTGCAACATCTTTGACAGTAGCTGTGTAGCTTAGTCCCTGCAAATGTTTTGCAAAAATCTAGCTTCAGCAGTTATTTTTCCTTTCCTTTTCTTTTTCTTTCTTTCTTTTTTTTTCAATTTTGGGCAGATTCTTTTCAGTATAAAGTTGGGTCCTTCAGGAATTGGGGTAGTCTTCATAGTATTATAAACATTTTCAAAGACTTAGATAAACACCTTTCAAAGGTTAGATAAACACCTTTGCTATCTTAGTGTTTCAGTTCCTGTCTTCTGCCCCCATCACACACTCCAAACCTTCAGCCTTTGGTGAAATGACTGTGAATGAAGAGTCAAGATTCATATTTCAAAGCACTACTTATAAAATCACTCCATTTCTAATTTATACCCCTTCTACTTATGTTTTATGATGATATTTATTAGCAGTTTTTCATTCTTCCTGGTGTCAGAGAAGGAAACAACATGCTCCTTGAAAGACATTCTTAGAATATTACACAGAAATCGATTTCCAGAAAGAACACATCAAAAGGGAAAATTGAAAAAAAATGTCCATTTCAGTTTTGAAGTCTTACCACCCAGTTTTGATTAGTGTGTTCTCCATCGTTCATGTCATAGCTGGAAAGCAACCGTGGATAATACTTGAACAGGTTAGTGTGACTGTGTTATCATGAAATTTTATTTCCTCAAACCCGTGGCAAGCTGGATATAACCTGCTTCTCAGCTTGTCAGCTCCACCATTTAACTGACTTCTAACTTCTATTAGTTATGATTTTGAGTTTTAAAGTTGTGCCTATAAAAATGAAAGCTTACTGTATAATGACTCCAATTTTAGGCTACATCAAAGACAAATGTATCAAGTTTTCAAAGGTTAGAAGAGATGAATACTTCCTAGGATGGTGCCTATATTTGAGGTTGCTGCTACGATACTTGTGTTTCGATGGGAACAAATAGATGAATTCTTCTATTCTTTCTCCCCATCACGAAAGAACCTGGTTCATGGGGGAGTATATTTTCCAACAAGTGAATGAGTGATGAGGGCCCTGTATGCCAACTGATAAGTCAGATGAATCACCTTGACACAATATGAAGGCAGTGTTTCAGCCTCCTGGTTCTTTGTGCTCCATTGCTTGATAGACTCCCCCCCGAGTGCAATGAAGAGTGATGGAGAATGGCACCCTGGACAGGCCTCTGTCTGAGAAGGTTGCTTATGGGGACTTTGTATGGAAGCAGGTGTGGAAAGGTTTTTAATGAGTAGGCTATGATTTTTACCCCAAGGGTTTTACATTGGTCCAGTTAAAAACCAGAAGGAAACCTCTCTTGGCTCTGGTTGCCAGCTGAGGAGCATGGTGGATTTGTTAGTATTTTCGATTTCTTACATTTGAGATTAACATGGGCCTGTTGTTCTGGGTGGAGCTTTGCAAGTACTTGCAGAGGGAAAGTGGCCCTTTGCCAGGAAAGGTGCTATTTCTAACCATGAACAAAGCACTTCTGTCTGCGACCAACATGGGACTCGTCGCCTTGATCAAAGAAGACCTATAATTACACACAGAGCTCCCGAATATAGGTGTTGTACTTATAGCTGTTGTTTCTTTAAACATTCATTATAAAAATAATAGTAGTCATATTGAAATTTAAAGAGTAAAAACGAACTTCCTCTTTTCCCCCATCCCCCTCTCCCCAGCTCAGCTTCCCTTCCCAGATACAATAGCTATCAACAAATTGATCTTTGCCTTTTTGCTCCTTTTCTATTTGTAGACTAGTCTATGTGTAATAGCTAACTGGGACCATATTATGCTTTTATGTCTTTTATATCTTGCTTTCTCACTCTTACTCCATCTATATATAATCCCATGCTAACGGATATAGATCTCCCTTATTCTGTTTATGAAGGTTGCCCATTACATAACTGCACCCAACTTTTCTCCCTTCCCCCGCCTTAAGCACTGATTGTGCTGTGCTTTCAGCAGTATTCCAAAGATGCTTGTATTGGTTCACTGAGGCAGGGAAAACAACCCTGGCTATGATGGGGAAATGAAGATCTACTTTTACTTAACTGGTTTTACTTTTAAGTGGTTCACAAGTGACTGTTGACAGCTACATAGAGTTCTACAGTCCTCTGCTAAATGTGGTGTGGATTCTTCCGGCAACACATTTTTGTATGACTGTGTGTATTTATAATCGCACAACCTTAAAGTGTGTGGCCGCACATTCATGCACTTGCACACGTGCTGATTTGTTTATTGCAAGGGCACATTTCAGACCACCCAGCTTAGAATGGAGAGGGTAACGACATGGCTGTGTCTGTGACAGTGACATCCAGCACAAGGTACAACTGTTGAGCTTCCAGCGACCCAAGATCCAACTGCCATTGGTGCCGACCCCTGGCCCTCCTAACAAAGAGCTTCTCTAACCTGTGGGCAGAAACCTCAGACCCTCCTCTTCAGAAACAGCTATTTTGAAAATATTCATATGTAGCAGCAGCCAGATTCGCCATTAGATCTCCCTCTCCTGAGTGAAACTATGACAAAAACAAGAATAAACAAACCATCCATGCTATTCATGTTGGGTGCTTGAGAAGCTCAGAAAGTGATCAAGGTACCATCATTTGAAGGTTGATTCTTCTACTCCCAGATATATTTAGCTTAGCCATTGTAAGCAAGGACTATTGATTACAATAATTGTATTAACACCTTATATTGGCCAGTGCCATTTCCTTACAAAAATCTTCCCAAAATTTTAATTTTTAAAATCTTTATATAGTCCCCTTCAATCATCTGGACCAAGCTTATTATTTTCCTGTGGTTGTTCTGTTGTTCTTTCCAAATCCAGTCCATCTTGTCAGAGAAGTAGAACTCCCAGCCTTAATAATACCCACAAGAATTATGCATTGGGCATCATGCTTGGAGACATGCTAGAATGTGGGACTGTGTACTGTGGTTAACATTCCCTTAGCATGAATACACATCCCTCACATACTTGAGCCAGAGAACTCAGAATTATGGAGACAGTGCTGCTACCTTTTGAAATAGAGCCTTGTGACAACATCTAAACAGATAGTGGAGATGAACTCCTAGAATGGATCTCAATGAGGATAGAGTTATTTGGATTCTCTCCATTTCTATTGTAAATTAGCCACAGCTAATTATAATTATGACCCTTAGGTATAATAAGACAATGAAATGCCTCCTGAATTATTAAGAAGAGTCAATTTATGTCGATTCATAGATAGTTGCCAGCACTATGCTGCTTTATCATTGCTTGAAAATTAGTCATCCGCATATAGGACACACACAAAAATAAAATTTTAATGTTTCTTATGCTAGTGATTCTTAGAAGAATATTCCATTTCAGTAGTTGAATAAATGTGATTGTATTTCCTATGGATTTTCCCCTAGATTTTGCCTGGATCTGTAGAATCTTGACTTATTTCACTCTTCAGACAGAGTTCGTTATTTAAGAAAATAATGTCAAGCATTTGTATGATGTTTGTTTCCAAGCCAATGCTTTCATTGTCATATATAGTGTCCAATTTATTATGTCAGCCTCAAAAGGTAATATAGCGAGTGTTTTTATAAAATCAGCCTCAGGGAACATAAGCGGTTTGCTGAGAACCACTTGGCTAATAAGTGGCAGAGAAAAAACCTAATCTCATCTGTCAAATTCAAGAACTTTTTTCCATCAAGCCTTTGTCATCTCAAAAACATCTCAGAGACTTATCTCAGTATTTGCTGGTCTCTCTACATGGAAGCAAATTTGGTAGAGAAACTCTTCTTTCTAGAGCTTATCTACCAAATTTGCTAATATCAAGCAGAAGCTACTATCAATCAGAGATGCAGGAAATGTGCTGCAATCTTGATTGTCAGTGGAAAGATGCGATGTCCCCAGTGACAAATTGTGTTCTGTCCCCAAATACTTGGGGAAGTGCAGGGAATGCGTCATTTTGAGGAGAAATAACCGTACACCCCACGTACAACCAAGATTGTGATGGGTCACCCTTAGGTCTAGCTCTTCACCATATATGAAGATAATAAACTTTGAAAGGAAATAGAAGTGTGGGCAGCCTCCATTTACTTTGAGAACAAAACAGAGGTTTTGCCTTTGATGATAAGAACACAGAGTTCCCATTCGGAGGGCAGAATTCTGAATGTCGGGTTGATCATCTCCTCCTGCTATTTTCCCCAGGATGATCAGAAACCTATTTCTAAGCAAGCTACACTGATATTAATAAGTGACAGGAAAGTCACTGCCTTGAACATGCTCCGATGAAAAGTGGGAGGAGATAGTGAGGGCCATTTGAGGGGCTTTCACCATGAATGATTAAGTTTCTGTACAGAACAAACAGTGCCTGGAAGGAAGGGCTGGATTTAGAGAAATTGTAATCCAAAACACTGGGGTTACGGCTGCTTTCTCATGAAATATTGCTGTTGCTAAATGAAAATTTCCAGATGAGTTCAAAGCCATCCCATGCTTGTCCATTTAGAAATACTACGGAGAGATGCCTCCTGTGTTTTTGGTAATTAGAAAAAGAGAGAATGGTAGAAGATTAGGGTAAATCCTTCCTAATGTGGTGTCAGTCTCCAAAGAATCAAATAAGTGATCCCAGAAATCATCATGCTTTCAGTGGGCCACTGCCATTGGTAAACTAACAGAGAAAATATTGAAAGGAATTCTGTCAACATGTTACAAGTATAATTTTGAACAATCAAGCATAATGGCAAGATCAAGCTTGATGTCATGTTGGAGGGCTTGTCGTTCTGTGAAATTATAAAACTTGTGAGCGAAAGGAGTGAGTCATATGTAATGGTGAGATGAAGGTAGGGACGTGGAAGCTTGAGACACCAGTGGTGTTGCCTCTGACCTTGCTGAGATGCGAATTGTTTCATTATGTCAAAATAACAGGGGAAGCAATCACGGGTTCCTTGGGACAGAAGGTCCAGTTTCACTTCAGAAAATACCAAAAAAAGATGAGTTTTGCATTTGGCATATCTGAGTGCATCTGAGTGTTGTCTTATTAAAATGTATGATCAGAATTAATTCACATTCATTTCATTAAGGTCCAAATACCTGGGTTGAATCTGTGTGGGCAATCATAAACGTAGGAAGATGAGTAATGGCAGTAGGTCTGCAAGATTGGCTGGTGAAAATCACTGGTAGATTTGAACTTTTCCTTTTCACCTTCCATTTGATATTTAGAGTTTATTTATTCTTTGGAAACCAAGGACATTTGCTAACATTTGTATAAGATATAAACTAAGTAGAATCTTTTTAAATATCTCTTAGGACTTACATGGTATTAACTAGGACTCCAACCTGCGTGAATAAGGTGAAAGTGAGATTGCACCCCAAAAGAAGACTTTCGCTTGTCCAGGATGATTTTGTGCCTGGCATGAGCTTCACTGACTGAATGATGCTTATGGATAGAAAGCTTCTGCATCTAGCATTTAACTAGGTTTATCGTGGTGAACATTTCGTACTGTCTGCAAATATTGTATCAATATTTTGTGTCCCTGAAGCTAATGGAAGTGTCTATGTTAATTTTACCTTAACAAAATAAATACATATGCATTATTCAAAGTCAAAAGAAGAAGAACATCTCTGACAACTTTCCCTCCCAGATGCTGAAATAATCCATTTCCTTTGTGGTAGATGGCACCTCTTTTCCAGTGACAAAGTCCATACCCATGTGGCTTCTCACCATCCCTGATGCCCACATCTACCAGGTTGGAAACCCCTCCAAAGAGAGGTGGGTCTCTTTGCTTCTGTTGCCTATGACCTGGGCAGATGATTCTCTATTGTGGATTTCTACATCTCTTGACCGTAGAAGTGGTGATCTAGTTCCTGGCCTTTGTATTTTCTTTTTCTATGAATTGAGTTGCTCTCAAGCAAATGTTTTCTTTGCAAGCATTTCCACCTCCTTTTTCTCCCTCCTTAGGATGGCCTGCATTGCTGGACTGATCTGTAGATAGATGACTTGCCTGGGGGGAGGGCACAGCATCCTCATCCAGGGGACCAGAGTGGGCGTCATAACATCGCCTTCATTTCATTTTATCACAAAGTCTCATTTCAACTGTTGCTGTGTTGGCTGGGTGGTTTCTGAGTCTACTTCTGAGCGTTGAGACCGGGAGTGCTCACAGGGGACGTGGCTTCAAATCCAGGCCTTGTAAGCATTGTCTCTCTGTTGCCTCTTCTGCCTGTCTGTAGACCAGATGTGGCTTTTCTCGTCCCTTTACTCAAAACCTGAACTCTTGAGTATAGCTTGCAGTCATCCATACCGCTTCCCTCTCCAGATTGCCATGAGTTGGCTGTTTCTGAGGCACTGGGAAATAAGAGAAAGGCTCCCCTTCTGCTTACAGCCCCCCCTGGGAACCAGCAAGTACTTCTTAAGTCCCAGGGCACCTAGGAGGCAGAAATACAGCTCAGTGCATCTTGGGGATATCCAGGCGAAGTGCGAGTGTTCCCTAGAATAGCTTCTCGGCGAGTTTCCTGCTGGTCTGCTGGGCTTTTCACGCTTGCACTCTTCTGTCTCTCTTGTGACCATGTCCGTTTTAGAACTGAGGGGGAAAGCTTTCAATTTGTTCATTTTTCTTTGTAGAACACTTACTGAACAGCTCGATGCAAGTGGGCATTCAGCAAGTCGTTCTCGTCTCATCCTTGCTACTCTCTCTTTGCGGCAGAAATCTCTCTTGTAGGTTCCTCCACAGACATCTCCCAGGTACCCGTGTGTCCTCAAAGAGTTGGAACTTAAGGCTCTGCCTCTAGCTTTCAGAATGTGAGGGAAGAGAAAGGAACAGATAAAGAAACAGCCAGGCAGAATACACGGGTATTTCGACTACTGCTGAATGAACAGTTGTGGAAATTGCATCCCCGCTGTCTGGGTCAACTTCGCTTCTATGCTCTGTGTAGAAATGTGCTTGATGATACAAAAGCCAACAATTAAACACACAATTTTGAAATGCTGCTTTAAACTTTGCTGTCTAGCAAGACTTACTTATGGCTCTCTGAGTGCCTGACAATATTGTAAGCACTGATGACCTTTTATTCTACCCTATCATGGAGTGTGATCTGTTGTGTCCTTGCAGAGGACAATTATAGGGTTTATGCAGCTGTGTCACCGTGAACTTTGAAAGGCAAACTGTCCCTGAGCAGAAAGGATTTCCTGGGACCACGGTTGATTTTCCTAAAATCTGTATTAATGTTTTCAAATCCTTTGCCAGAAAATGGCAATGCTCTGGATGGTCACGGTGCTCGATAGCAGCAGAAGATGAGTCTGTGCAAACTGTGACAGTGACACCAGTGTCACCACTATTGTGCAGGCTAACTGCCTTTCCCATGATTAATTCATCCTCAAGTCCTAAACCATGGTACAAGATTCATTTCTGTCTTACAGATGAGGAAACTTACGACCTGGGAAGACTAAAGATACTGTCCAATTTACAACACATAGAGTTAAGATTTGAATTCAGTATCCCACAAGGCTATGACTGGGTCCCTGGTCTACTTTGTGGGTTCATTTAGTCATTTTTGTTCTTACATTTCTTGTATTTTCCACATTCAGTAAGCATCTTCCAAAATTTTAGCTTTAAAGGAATAAATAATATCCTGAAATGATCGTCAGAGAGAATTAGTTTCATTTCTGAGTTTATTCTGAAAGAAGATGCCAGCTTTGTTTGAAAATGTCTGTGAGGAAGAAGCAGAAAAAAATAAGCCTCGAGGTCATAACAGTTTCATTGAATAAAGCTTTAGCTCCAGACATATTAATTCCACTTATATAAGAAGGAAAAGCCAATGTAAAGAAATCACCGTTTGATATAAATCTCTATCCATACAGACATCGGTTTGGTGATTGTGGCTGGATTCAGAGAAAGGAAATCACATAAAATGATAGACTGTGGAGATAATCTACCTAGATTCAGATCCTAGCTCTGTGACGATGTGATCGGGGCAAGTTCTTTGTTGTGGCTGTGGCTCTTGATTCCTTATCTGTAGAGAGAGAAAAAAAATGCCTACTTTAGAGACTTGGCATGAAAATTAAGTGAGCTCATGCACATAAAATATTCAGAACAACACCTGGCACATAGTAGGTGTTGTAGGGTGATTGCTGTATGTGCTCAAACACAGTGCCATAAAATTATCAACAGTGGTTATGTATTTATGTGCACTTAGGGCTCTCAGAGAGGGAAAGGATATTAGGTTTATCTTAGATGGAGGTTGTGAACTTAATTCTTAAATCACCCCAATTAATTTTGCTTTTAGAATTTGACTATACGGTCTTTAAGTCAGTCAGCTAGCACATTGCCATCTGACAGAGTGTAAGCGGATTTTCACTCCCAAGTATAAAGAAAGACTATTTAGTACCCAAAATTGCATAACTATCCAGTAGAAACAGAGACCGATCACTCTCGAAAATCTGAATATGGGAACAGATGTCTGGAATGTTCCAATTGTTCAAGCAATTAGGGTGTAGAGGTTGATGTAACACATTTACTTTGAGATAATTTTGGGAAAGTGAAGCTTGTAGATCATCATTCTGATAGATTCTCGAACATTTAAATTTTTTCTCTTGCACTGAAGGGGCTGCTCTCTGACACCCTGTACAGGAACCTATGTAAGAGAACGGAAGACATCCCCTAAACCATCAGTCCCATGTCTGTCATTTCACATAGTGGAAGATGGCTGTGTGGAGGGGGGAAGAAGGCCATGATTTTGTCGCTATTAGTAGAAACTTTCTTCCAAACCTCTTTTTATCCTGAAAATTCAGGGAAGAATCTCAGCATCCAAAATGACGGTATCATACTGTCCCCCAAATAGAACACGCCCACAGTTGTTAAGAAATCTCGATGGTGCAATTTGGAAGAGTGTAAATATTTCCTCCCAAGCACTGATTACCATTTGACCCATTTTTTTTTTTTTTGCATGCCTGAAATCAAAATCATGTTTTGAAGGATGGGAATGCTGAGGATTTCCCCCCATAAATAGAAAGCCAGCGTTGATAGCTCCTCTTAGGGAAAAGCATTGCATTTGCACATGACGCCACCACCGTCTTGTTTGGAGAGAATTTGATCTGGGAGAAATGGAATGATGGATGATCAACACCACTCCAATGCCTGTGTTCACAGTTGCCTGTGATGTGTAAGCATCTTGTAATATTCATAAGTTCTTTGACTTCTATTCTACATGATGACCACGTAGATAAACAAATCACGCTGTGGGTTGCCATGGATCCTTTTCATCCAAGCAGGGTCGTCCCAACGCACTTGTGTAAATAGGTGAAGAAGTCCCGCCCGAGCATCCATGGGTCAGCTATGTGGACTCTAGCTGCCAAAGGCGCTTCTCCTTCTGAACAGAGCGCTTTGCCCAGCCAGTGTAGACATGGCCTGATAAACAATGGGACCTCTCCTTTGAGAACTGGAGTGAGTTTGGATTGATCTAAGGCTTTAACTCAAACATGTGCACAGGTTTGATGTGTGGTTAAAACACCTGCACTTAGTGCAGAAACGGAATCTTCAATGGACAGTCGTGAAGAACGCCCACCATCATGATCTTGAACTTGAGAAGCAGTGGCACTCGCTGCTAAGTGAGCTAATCAAGAGGCTAGCAAATCACAGCTTCACCATGAGCTTCAACATCTGTGTCAGGGAGGCGGTTCTTGCCGGTTTCCTTCTCTCAGGTCTTCACCCTAAACCCGCCAGACTGCGATGTGCACGCGTCACTTGCCAAGATGGCAGGTGTGTTGTGGGAAACAACCTACTCTGTGTTTTCTTCTCCAGGATGTTACTGAGAAAAGCAGAGGAAAAGGAAATCCAGATTGTAACACTGCACTTTATTTTGCAGATGCAGGCTGATGGAGTGGCTGTCGGAGTGGGTTGCCAACTTAGTTTCCACATTCAGTGCAGACTGGCTGCAGGGAACATACCCAGACATGCCCCAAGGAGTCTGTCAGGGCGGACACAAATGCCTTTGGGGTTTAACTCAGGTGTGTGAAGAATGCTGCAAGCGCGACCTCCGGGCATTTTCTTTTTGAGTCTTTTTTGCATTATGTCTGTAGGGGAAAGTGGGAAGGTGGGTGGCTCTTGTCTCTTCGTCATTCTTTTAATTTTTAAAAGTACACTCAACAGTTTAACTCCCTCTTTTTCCTAGGACTAGATGTACTTTACCCCATTGCCTGGAAGTGTCTTCTATTATATCAAAACTTTAGATTTTAAAGGCATGATTGTAGTTTTTCAGATCCCGAAGACTTGATTTGGAGATACTTTTCAGTTTGGGATTGACATTTGATAGCTTTGCCATTTCTCTAGTTCCTTAAAAAAGTAAATGCTGGTTTTCATATGTGATATATGTTAGTTGTAAGAGACCTAAGAAAACAACATTCATATTAGCTTAAAAATATGAATTCGGCCGGGGCACCGGTGGCTCGTGCTTGTAAGCTTCAGCCTATGAAGCGGCCGGGGCTAGGGATCGTGGTTCGAGCCCCACCTGGGGCCCATAGCGAGACCTAGTTCCAAAAAAAATAGCTGGGCGTGGTGGTGCACGCCTGTAATCCCAGCTACCTGGGAAGCTGAGGCTGGGGATTGCTTGAGTCTGTGGTACCCCGGGCAACGAGAGCCTGCGGTTCTACGGGCAAAAATAGTGAGACCTAGTCTCAAAAAAAAAATATATATATATATATATATAAATTCACATTAGCTTTAAAAAGTTATTCAAGAGTTGAGACAAATCAAACAACAGCGACATATTTTAGAAAATGTGGACCACATTTCCTTACAGGATGAAATTAATAGCTTCTGTTTACTTCATTTCAAAACTATACAATTTTTGTTGCTATATTTTGTTAGAAGGAAGCAGAGACTGTTTCTACAGGTGTCATAGAAAAAACACTGCTCTGGATTGCTGAATGACATAAAACATGGAGACATGGCAGCAAAATCCTTCCAGAGGTGAGTGGGGGTATTGGTTTTACTTTTTATGCCTGGACAACTGTCACAAAAGGAACAGAAGCTAAATTTAGACTGGGTGCAAGTTTAGGTTTAAATTATGCCTTTAAAATTTCATGATAGCTTTAAAAAAATGAAAACACTGTATGAGTAGTTGATCCTATAATTTTCTCATATACTCATTTCTTTCTTCCTTGGGCTACTTTTGAAAAGATTGACTATGTGAACAACATTTACTTTAATTCAACTTGAGTGAATTTGGGATAGTTGGGTTATACAGTATAAAACAAGTTTGCTCTTAAACCTATAACCGAGAATGCAACTGTTCTTCAGTTTCCAAGATAAAGCATTTGCTTATGTGACCTAACAAAAATAACAGCCCATCACTGAACTCCTTATTGAAACTGTGTATTTTTCTAGCTGATCTGTAGCATGATTTTAAGACACATACTTGCTTATTTGTTGACTTATTTTACAGTTTCTTCTAGATTTCGCACAGTTGAAAAGCTATACATAACACATTGGTTGTTTTACTGCATTGCCTAGCATTCCACCCATACAGGCAGCTGTGTTCCTAGGTCTGGAAGCGTAAGTCCCACGGGAAGTGAGCTAAAGAACATTTTATGCATCACTCATCCTATTATGAGACTGTGCCGTGCCATCTTTCTGCAAGGTAAGAGACTTATTGTGACTTCGCTCCCACCAGTAGAAAATGACATATGCTAATGACTCTTATTTCAACTCTTATGTGTGTTTTTGGGAACTCATAACGGGGAGAACAGAAATTGTTTGATAAGCAAAAGAATGATTGGAACCATTTCAGTCCCTTACATATACTCTAGCATGCTTGTCTATCCCCAGGTAGCACTCGGTGGTTTTGCCCTGGGACCCACAGTGTACAGTTTTGTCTTCTTCATGTGAAGTGAAGTGGTAAATTGGTCATTTTTGTAATGAATTTGCGCAGAGTAGATGATCAAGGAAGATAATTCAGGCCTCAAAGTAGAAAATCACCAGATGAGTACTTTGCTATGTCGAGAGTAGATGTAACTTGAATTCTCTTCCTTTGTGGGGGTCAAAATTGATTATAAAACCATCAAAATATAAAATGCAAATCTCATGGTCATGTAAAGCAATTTCTTAGCGTTAACTATCTATTTTTGGTTGGCCAGTGGAAAATTTTTGTCCTTTATTTCTTCTCCTGCACTTTCAGACTGGCTGAAACAAGAATACAATCATTAACTGGTGACATCTAACTTTGGATCACCTAGTTAAACCTCTGACTCTGATTACCCAAAAGACAATATTCTATGAGAAAGTCTATTTCTTAGAAGCTGCGATTGTGTTGTTAATCAAATGATAGGAAAATGCAACATTCTGGATAGCCCGTCTGATGAGGTAAGTTTTTATCATATTCCATAAAATGGGATTATATCTGATTTTGTTTGTTTTATCCCAATCCAAAGAAAGTTTGTTGTTATCAATTTGACACAGAAATCTGTAATATAAAACCTTTGTTTCCAAATTTGAAACACTGAGAGCTAGTCTATTTTATGTATTTTTATTTCTGTTCAAATTACATGATCTTACTGTTTTCCATCCTTTCCAGCTTAGAAATTGTAACTCATTGTAACATGCAACCTATTTAAATGAAAAATAAATTATATCTGTTATAGTTCTTAAGGGGAAAAAGCATACTTTTCACTAATCTTTCACGAGGTTTAACTTTTGATGTGTGAATTCTTAAATGTGAACAATCCAAAGAGTGACATTCTTTGAAGTGTTCTAAAGTTAAAATTGGAAATAAAGATTTATGGTAAGTGGAAGTCTTGCATTTAATGAGATAATGTTTGCATGAGAAGAAAAAAAAAAGGGCGATGGAGACAGGATGGAGGTGCCAGACACATGGCAAGTTCCAGGTGCCCGTTGATGCAATAGGTACCCCCTCACTGGACTCTCTCTACTTGGTATATGTGCCCTAATCTATCGAGGTGGTGAAGAACTTTCTTTGTAGTCCCCAAACAATAGTGTTGTCAACATTGCTCTTCTTATTTTTATATCAAAATTTTCTCTGCTATATAAAACAAATCTATTTCTGAGCAACACAATAGCCACTTTCTCCATGAGGTAATAAGTACATGATAGGATTTTCCTTAAAATTACAAAGATAATGTTTTCTTGATAGTTTGTGGTTTGTAAAACATCATGAGCTTCTGAGGGGGAAATCTGACCACTTATTGAGGCATAATGATCTTCAAGGTGAAAGTACTTGGGATGCCAACTTGGAGGGGCATAATGTGTTTAACTCAACATCATTTCCTTTGCTTGCTTTGTTCTCATCCTTCTGGTTCTTTCTGGATTCATCTCCTGCTTCCCCTTAACTCCCCTATTGTATTCCAGTTGGCCATTAAGGAAGGAAAACAGAGCAGTCAGACTGCAAGGCTGCCTTTTCCCAGTGCCCCCAACTGGGAGTTAAGCAGACTTACATTGCAAAAGCCAGCCCATTTCGCTCACAGCAGGCATGGTAGGTAAAAGCATTTTTATATTAAAGTGCAGACTTTGTTTCTTCAGTTTCTTGGTCTAGTTTCTCTTGTTTGACAACACTGGGGAGAAATGAAGTAGGTTGGGGACCAAATACCTGGGATATTTAACCAAATGCCCAGCAACTCTTGATTATAAGATGCAGAAATTTCACTTTCGAGGATTAACTATGGTGGATTTTGTCAGTCCAAATGGGTATCCTCCTGAACCCAGCATGTTATTGGGCTACATCCTACCACTGCCCAAATATGATTTAGTGGAAGAATTCCAAGCAGTTTTAGTAGTAATCCCTGGGTTACCAGAAACTAAATAGGTAGCATGAACATTTCCATTAACTATAGGTATTTATGAAGTTCCTCAAACAGTACATTTTACGTGCTTTTTTTTTTTTTGCTTCTATTAGAACAAGAAATGAGAATTGATTTCACTGTGTTCTGTTAATTTGATTACTATTTTCTAAGTGGTAAGTATAAACCTCCTTAATTATTTTATGAAACTTAGTTAATTAAGCAAATACCCTAAAGTGCATCCCTTTGTCAATTCTTAACTTTTTGAATGGTTCCTCTGCCATTTTGGAAGCCTTTTTTTTTTTTTTTTTTTTTTTTTTTTTTTTTTTTTTTTTTTTTTTTTTTTTTTTTTTTTTTTTTTTTTTTTTTTTTTTTTTGTCATATTCTTGCTGAGGAGAAGAGAGCTTAGGGAACAGAGAGAGGAAAAACTTTATCTCTTCTTCCAAATCGTCAGCAAGGGATGGAATTGTCTCCTTGTAGGGAATTCCCTTACAAGTGGTAAAAATCAAAATGAATAATATAATAATAATATTGATCTGCATATTAGTGAAATATTTTAAAGTAAGCTTAAGATTATTATACAAAAGTGCTTGAAGAGGGATAAATGGAATAAATATTTAAGGTTGGAAGATTAGAGTTCCAAGATGTGTCAGATGGTTGTGATATCATTACCCACTTTAGAAAAAATCAAAATATTCTTCAGTTAATGCCCTTGTGCCCTATATTGAAATTAACCATACAAAGTCTTTTTTTTCTTTATTTATTTTTTTATTAGAGCTAGAACCTTAGCATACACCACCTTCCCATAGACTATAACCCTACCTTGTTTTGTTTTAAGTAATATGATTCTCGGAATATTTTTTTATCAAACTGGAGCAAAAGTTAGTCAATAATGGAACAATAAAATAACTTTTTCTTTGAGGGTTTAACAAAATGTAGAGACTAAATAGGAATCACGAAAGACCAATGAATACCCGTGCCCTGGCTGTTTGGAATCTTTTAAAGAATATGAGGTTCCCTGTTATTTGAACAGTTAGACAAATTCTTGAGCCTATTTGGTCTCAAGTTGAAAAAGGTTTTCTATTCATAACTGTCCTGTGGGGTCCGGGAGAAATGTTGGATACTCACTTCTTTTCTAAAGAAAGTTTCAGAGTCAGTAAGTCCAGAATTTTCCAGTTGCCTGTACTTCTCTGCTTGACTCAAGCAGCACTGCTTGCAAGTGTCCAGACCCACCTAGTAGCTTGGTGCCTGAGCTATATGGCACTCCGCTCTCTCAAGGACCTCCTGGTTTCCAGTAGCACACTCCTCCATTCACTTCGCTAGCAATTTCTGCTTTTCAAAACCCTTTCCCAAGAGAGTGATGGCTGGAGGAAGGCACAAAAAAGGGTGAGGGGTAAGGGTATTTAGATGTGTTTCTTTTCCTAATTTTGTAAATGAAAAATGCTGAGGAATAAAATGTCTTCCTTTTGTTATTGGATTCAATGAGATGGGAAATCACAATCTATTTGCCTGGGGGGGCACAGTGGGAAGAAAGAAGTTATGCTTCAAGCATTTTGATTTTTAGGGGTGCACTGTGTTGTCTGTTAATAAGCTAAAAGGGAGATGACACCAGCTCTCTCTAAGACATAAAGAATTACTTTGAACAGACTGATGGCCACATATTCATTCTTAAATACTCCTTTTAAATATGATCCGGGATAAATGTGCAAATGCATAGTCTTTGCATATTCTTGTCCAGGTTTTTCAAGTAAGTAATACAAATGGTGACAATGCATGAACAGGACTCTCTCCCAGATCTGGGGGAGGTGTGACAGTGGCCATAACAGCTATCAAGGAAGTCCATTTTTATTTAGAAATTTTGAGTTTTAGTTTCAACATTCACTCACATGTTCCATGCATTTCCAGTAGGTTTCGTACTTACTTAATTATTGGGAAGAGTTTTAATTCGCTTCCCTCAGAGTAAATGCATGTGACACAATTGCCTTTGTTTTTGTTTTTGTTTGAGACTAGGTTTCACTATTTTTGCCCGTGGAACAGCAGGCTCATGTTGCCTGGGGTACCACTGACTCAAGCAATCCCCAGCCTCAGCTTCCCGGGTAGCTGGGATTACAGGCACGGGCCACCACACCCAGCTATATTTTTTGAAACTAGGTCTTGCTACGTGCCCCCCAGCGGGACTTGAACCACGATCCCTGGCCCTGGCTGCAACTTCCTAGGCTGCCACTTACAGGTACGCGCCACCATGCCCGGTCTACAATTGCCTTTTTTTACAACTCATTCGAGACTTCATTCCTGACTGACTCCAGCTTAGAGCGTTCCCTAAGCTTCCACCAGGCACTGCTCACTGCTCTCCCCAGCACTCTCTTGTGTTCCAGACCCTCCTGTTCAAGGTTGAAAGGCACAGAATTAGGGGACGATCAGATGAGATAGGTGAACAGGCACCTCTACAGGTGAGCTGGGTGTTAACTGTAGTTACATGATCACTGTGCATGTGTGTGCTCCAGGATTTTAGACGAGCATTGTCAGAGCTTAGCTGAGTTCACAGAAAGCTGTCAGAATTTTTGTTGAACTTATAAGCGATTCCCTTCAGCTTTAGAAAGTTCCATTTTCTTTGTTTTTTGGAGCTAGAAAATGCTTCGTGTTCCATTTCTACTTGCGGCTGGGGTGCCCTGCTTGAAGATTTCTACCCTTTCCCTCCTTGGTCCTCGCCCTTTCTCAGCATGACCTTGCTGCCTTTTTTCCTTCTCAGTCCAACCTCAGAGCTTGTGTTTTATGTCAGGTCACGAGATCAACAACCCAGGGCCTCTTTGGGGCACTGATTTCTTTGCTGCAGAATCTGCAATACTGGGGTGTTTGTGCTTTGGAAACATTGCAGCTTGAGTTTAGTGTATACATGTAGCAATTAAGCTGGAATTGGATTTGCTGGTTTGAATTTATGTTCCCCCACTTATAAACCACATAAGCGGTTTCTAACCCGCTCCTTTGGCTATTAAATGAGGAAAGCCATCCTCTCCTCTTCCAATGCGTTGCAGTAAAGATGAAACAGAATAATAAGTCTAAAGCTCCGGGCTTGGCCAAGGGGGAGAGGTCAACAAATATTGCTGATGAGCTTTAGTATTAACTCTTCTTTATCACAGGTCAGTGCAAGCCGCCATGCCCTGTCTACGCACTTTCTCTCCGTGATGCATTATTCAGAGAATTATGGCTAACCTTGGGCACAACTGTGACAAGGCAATATCTGCTTTCAGCATCGCTGGCTTTTATTGAAAATAGTGCATTCTCTTTGGGCTCCCTTTGACTGTCCAGTCATCTGCCTCTCTTCTTCCCTTTATCGGCAAAACTTTCTTTCAAGTGAGGGCCACACAAAGGTCTGAATGACTGAGAACATTTTGGGGTGGTGTCTGCGTAAAGGTCACTGACCTCTTATCAAAGATCAAATGCTGAGCTGATGGGCAGCTGGAGCGAGGGATGAGGGATGGTGTGATCTCTCCCAGCCTTCTGCAGAATGGGAATGGCTAACTGGGCCAAGAGGTGAGCTTAGTTCTGCTGCTGCTGAGGCTGCCTGCTGGTGCTCTCCCGGCATTGCCCTACAGCCTCAAAGCTGCCTCTCTCTCTGAGCCTGAGGCCATGTAGGGATGTCTGTCAGCTTTTCCATTTTCCCCCACTTGTGTCTGTGGGTTTGAATCTAGTTTGTACTGACCACAAGCTGTAGTCCTTTGAACATTTTCCTAATATTCTTCCTTATTTTTGGATACACATGTTTTTTTTTTTTTAAAGCCACATCCCATCCACATTTCCCTTCTTGCTTGTCCATTGTATTTCTTTCACAAAGGCCTTTATTCATGATTTGAAGTTTTTTCGCACAACAATTTTTTGTCCTGACACATTCTCTGAAAATATTCTTTTTATGTAACACTCCCCCTGGATTTTCTGTGCACAGATTGGAGGATTTGAAGGACTGGATTCAAGTTTAAGCTATGTCTGCACCAGCCATATAGACTTGGAAAGCCGTGTCACCTCCATAGTCAGTGAGGTGAGGCTAGAGGGACCCAGCCAGGGCTGTGAGAATTCAGTCGAAGTGAGCTGTAAATCCCAACATGGTATAGATGATTTTTGCCTTCCTTTCAGGTTTTATAACTTCCATATCAAGAAAATATTAAAGCAAGGGCATGAAGAGACACCTTATGTTTAGTATTTGGTGGAAAAGAGAGTAAAGGATTTCTGTGACATTCCTCCTACAACAGTCACCCATGCATTTTGGGATATTGCTGTGTGTTGTCTTCTGCAGATAATGCAGATCATATCATTTGCTGTAGAGGCAGACCAGAAAAGAATGTTCCTTGGTGAAAATAAGTGGAGAAATGTCTACTGGAAACCAGCAGGTGCCCTGGTGCTACATGCCATCACAGACCAGCCTGGCATTCTCACTGAGAGATAAGGCAAACCTTATCTCCTATTACCTGTCCCAAAAAACTGGACACAAAATGATTTGCATGGAGTTGCTAAAGGAGCGATAGGCATTGCCAGCTTCTGGAAAGTTTACCTAAAGCCTCATTCCCTTAAAAGGTAATCTATTTGTGAGCGTCCCCCGCTTACCTCACAGGAACCAATATGTTTCCCTTAGATGATAAACCATTTGTGAGCTGCCCCCAATCATCTCACGGAAACCAGTACGCTAACCAATGTAATAACATTGGTTATTACCTCACCCTCACCATTTGCCGTCCTTTGAAATGCATCCTGAATTGTACCCGCCTGACCCACTCTTTTCCTTTGTCTGAAACTTGTAGAAGAACTTGTAGAGTCATTAAAATGTGTTGGATGATGCATGCTTTCATTCAGCCCCCGCCTCTGGAGTTGTGTCCATCTCTCTTGTCTGTCCTCTCTTGTACCCTGCATTCAGCTCTCAACACCCTGGCCCCTGGGGAAGACCCACAAACTATCAGAGGATCCAGCCCATTCTCTAGGGCACCCGTGCATAGCAGGGCCAGGCGGCGATGCTCCCAGATGACTCAGATATATGACTGAAGCTGTGATGCATAACTCTTTCAGGGTCTTCTACTTGAGTAGGGAAATAACCTACTATTGAATACCTAGGACATGTAAGTCACTCTTATAATAACTGTTACCTTTGGGCTTTACTAAACATGGAACAGGCACCGAGCCACATGCTTCACCCTAGTGACCTGATCCTTACTTTGACCTCATGACACTATTATGATGTCCATTTTACAGCTGAAGAAACTGAGGGCTGGCTCTGACCGAAGCTAGTGCTTCCTGGATTTCCCAAGGATCCCCACATAGCACATACGTGCATTGTACTGCTAAGGCATCTAGGATGCAGAAGGTTTAAATCTCTTGTTCCCATGGTTCTACCTTAAAGCAGTAATCTCAACCCATCCCATTTGGGTGACTTGACTCCCCCATGAAACTGCATTCCCAGTGCTCTCCTCCATAAGCCCCCCCCCCCCAAAAAAAAAAAAACACCTTACAATCTGTTGTGGATTGATCCTTTCATAAAAGGGCGTCAAGTTCAATTACTGGAAATACAAAACACAAACTCAATTTCTTCTTATTGGATTCCGCAAATATGGCATCAGCCTGACACGCCGCTGCAGGCTCCTGCATGCTACCTCCCAGCTCTGGTTTGTTTATCTCGTGAACATGAAAACCACTGCCTTGCTAACCGTGCTTTGAGGAGATCAGCCCAGCTTCAGCCCTGGGCAGTGGAGGTCACTGCCAGCGAGGCGTGTCCTCTCTCATGAACGCAAGTCTTGCAGTCAGAGATAGGATCTCAGCATTTACCAGGGAGACCTTGCTCAGCCGTCAGGTTGGAAATATGTCAAAACCCAGTGAAGTGTCTCGACCCCCTTTTTGGGTGTACTTTTTTATCTCACCAAAGTTCAATAGGATGTCTTCCTAATATCCCCACAGGAAGCGAACTCGCTTCATATGGAATCCGCGTATTCTTTGAAAGCCTAGCCTCTCTTCACCTCCATAAGCAAGAAATGTTAACCCAGCGTAAATTAGCTTTTTTGATACAACGGAGATAGCCCTGGATGGCAGGTACAAAGCTCTCTCTCCAGAGGACAGGATCATTGTTGTGTTGATTAATTAATGTTCTCACCCACCGTATCCAAGTAGCTTGGAAAAACAAAACAAAACAAAACTAAAAGAAGCTGGGTAACAAAGCCAGCCAGGCAAACATTTCTGGGTAGTTTCCACAGTGACTATAGAAATGCCTCCCCAGCATGCTTCTCCTGGCTGGGCCGAGCAGTCAGCTTAGTGCAGCTCCCCTTGCAGCTCTCCTGAAAGCAGATCTGAAAATAGAACGGCTGTGAAGCACAGCAGACACGTTTCCCAGGGGAGAAGAGGGTCTGTGGCTAGGCTTATCTCCCAGTCCATCTGCAGAGGTGTCTGTAGAACTGGATGAGGGGGGGAGGCTTAATACACGAAATGCAGACACCCTGGGCATTGCCATTCTTGGTGTTTGTTTAGCAGCGTCTTCCTAATTGAATTTCATGGTAAGACTGAGTTTGGTGGATCCCTAAAGCGCCCCCCCCCCCACACACAGACAGGGTGCTGTTTAGAAGGAAACTTTAACACAGGGTTAGTCCCAGTCGTTGCTGTTCTGCTGGTTCTTTCCAAGAAAATGCTCTGGGTTCGAGGCTGTTTGACCCAGTCATTGCTTCTAAGCGTTATAACCAGGTCAGTGGAGAACGTCCTCTGCATTTGGTAGAGAACTGAGGTAATGGCAGAAAGTCCTGAATCTGTCCTTATTCCAGATCCCTCTGCAGTGGGTAGCATTGATGATGCTAGAACCTTGAACTTCTAATGAAGCTCGTCTTTGAAGCAGTTGCCTGCCTTGCTGTTTGATCTGCAAATCTGCCCTGTGTGCACACACACACATACACACACACACACACACACAAATATATATGTATCTTTAATCGGCTTGATTATTTTTTAATTGTTTAATGTTTTAAGTTTTGTTTACATTTTTCTTTTCTTTTTTTTTCTTACCCTTAACCTTTCTCCGCCTCCCTTTCCCCTTGCCCTCTCCCCCGGTCACTTCATCTCCTCTTTCACTGCTGGTTGTTGGTCAATTTTAGTCCACTGGATTCATCCTCTTCTTCCCTGGAGCCACGTCCTTTTGCCAGGTGTAGACGTGTTTCCCTGGGACGCAGCGGCCTGTGCTTAGTTTCCCAGGTGTACCTTTGCTGTGGGCAGCCTGTTCATGCATGCTCATGTCCTTTTGGTGCCTTCTTCTTGCTGGTTGTTTGCTCCGCCCCAGCTTCTGTCACATTTTGCTGCTTCTTTGCTTTGCAGTTCTGGTCTCTGGTATTGGGACCGCTTCTCCCAGCCCATGTTAGTGATAATTGTTGCTGTCTGGAGTGTTCCCCTCCCTCCTGGACATACCTTGGACATGTCTATTCTTGGAGACCCAGGGACACAGAGGGAGCCTGAGGACATGGCTGCAAGAATGTAGAGAAGGCAAGAGACGCTTCACAAACTAGGTGACATGCATCTTTATCCCAGAACCGGGGAAATAAATGAGTTTTAAATTTGGTAAAGATCAGACTTATACCAATATTTTTATTCGGTGTGACTTCCCTTGGCCTTTTCTCATCCATGGCTATTTCCTTAGGCAGTCCTCTCAGCCTCCCAGCACAACCACTGTATAATGAAATCTTTTATGTTGTTTCTCTGCCTTGCCACATCGCATGCCTTGTGCTTGACAGTTGCTGAAAGTTAAAAGTGGCTAAAAGCGAATTTTATTTGTGCTTTCCAACTCTCCCCAATGGACTAACTTTGCCATATTGATTGCCAGCAGCTTCTTTGTCATTGCAAAAGCTCAACATCTGCTGATTATTTTTATATCCCCTTTTCCCTTTAAAAAAATCCTCCCATCGTTAATGAGCTAATTAATAAACAAGACTTTCATCTTGACCTGGAGAACCTAATGACAAGCCAGGCCCAGTGAAAATAGCATTTCATTACAAAAAAAAATAAGATTATATTCTGTTTTAGCTACAGGAATTTTGACAAAATGGAGAATTTTGTTTCTAAAATTGGGAAGAAATCTGGAGGAAGATTAGAGACTGTCTGAAAATACCATTTGAAAAGAATTTCAGGTAAAATCTGAGTTTATAAAAACCATAAATCAGAAATTTGAGAGGTGGAGGCTGGGACTTCATCTTACTAACTGACAAAGGAAACAAGATTCACAAAGCAAGATGCTAATATCAAAGAAGAGGAAACATGATACAAAAACACTCCTGATCACACTTGACTGCAAAATAGGCCCTGGGAGAGACCACCCTGAATATAAGGGTTGTTGATGAAAGATGCTTGTTCCCAACTCTAGCATGTGTCAGCTGAAGTTGAAGGCTGTATACCCTTTCTGTGTCAAGAAAGTGACACGTGTAAACCTCTGTCTCCTGTTTTCCCAAAGTCATCCTACCCCCATCTGGAACCCTGAACTTCTGATATGAATCAAGCCATCCAGGTGTCTGGCTGTAGTGACTAGACACTTATGTGGCCCATCAGGACTGGATAAATGTCAGTCACTGTTTTATTCCTAATTAATCTAGATGGAGACAATGAAAGCACTGCTTTATTACAAACCAAACCAGAACCTTATCATTACACTTTTGACATGTATCAGACACAAGCCCCACAAAGATTAGAGACACAGCATTGAATAGCCCCTATTTTGACACAGAATTATTATTTATTGTTTTGTACCTGTGATCCAGAGTTGATCTAGTTCCAAGCAGGTGACAGCAGGGTAAGTTGAGGTACAACTGGTGGGACTAACAGAGAACGCTTCCCAAGTCTTGGGATCTGAGAAAGCTCCTTCAGATATGGATTTACAGATGGGAATGGCAGGATCAATTGAAGCTAACAGGCAGGCTGAGCTTGGGCAGAGTTAGGGTGTAAGGATAGAATAAAGGAGGGGAGTGATGCTGGGTAAATAGTGAGATAGGATTGGAAGTGTTAGTAACCTGTTAATATTTGAATCAGGTGTAACCTTATAGTATGGATACATTGGGAAATCAGTTACCAGGAGTCAAAAGATTTAAGACTTCCTGTCCACTCAGATGCTTGCCGGTGGTCTGCTTGGGGGTGTCTCTTTATCTGCCATAACTTCTTTTCTCTCATCTGTAAAACGATGAAAATGATATATACCTTGCCTAGCACATAATAGGACTCTGGATGGTATTAAAATAAAAATTCTTCGTAAGCATTCGCACATATATGAAGATAGGCTTTGTTTATTGGTAATTTATACGGCAAAGGAAGCCATATGGGGAAAACTACCTTAAAAAATAAATCATTCTTGAAAGCTTTAGATCCAGGATGGTGAACTCACCACATGAACCAGGCAGGCCGCATGAAAACTGAAGGGAGGTGAATCAAAATGATGGTATAGATTATTAGGGGCTGTAGCAGACTAGAACATTTTTTCTCTGCTGGAAAATCCAAAAAATGTAATGCTCCATGAGAATATAAATATATTCTATAAATATAAGTTGCAATGTCAGGTCATCTCATTTAAACTAGTAGATCTTTAAAGATTCACTCATTTTAAAGCTGAAACTTCAGATGTTTATGTAAGGCTGGTTCTGGCAGGGAGTTAGTTCAGATATTCATCAGTGATAGTGTGTGAGTCAATCTGAAAAGGGTCCCTGCCCCCGCAGCTGTGAATTCTGACCTGTGGGTGGTGACATCAGGTTCAAATGAATAATGGAGAAAGAAATCCATCCCTAATCATTTGCAATTAACGTCATAAATAGGCCACATTCTTTGCACAGACAGAATATTACTAGACTAGAAGACTGAATTATGCAAATGGCCATCTTGATGGTTCTTGCCTCTGGAGTGCTAAGACATTTCACTTACTTTCATCTTTTTTTCCCTTTCTGCCAAGTACAGTGAACCCACCACAGCCCTGCTTGCTGACTGCTACATTGAATCTGTCACTCCTTTGTGCAGCATCTTCAGCTTTTTCTTTTCTTCTCTGGTTCAATCAGTCATTGAAATCCTGAGAAAAGGCAAAGAGGAAAAAGTGACAACTCTGTAGAAAGCTTCAGAGTTTAGTTTTACAGTGAAAACAGTTGCGTTATTGAGCTTTATATTCCCAAAGACAACAACAAAAAATCTGATCTTTTATCTTGTTCAATCAAATTGTTCAGAAGATAAACATGATGAAGATAATGTAAAACCACATTTTAGTACTAATGTTGTGAGCTTTCTCTTAACATTTTGAGGAGTAACAGCTTCTCACTTGAACACAAGAAAACCCTTTACTTTTGTTAATGTGGTTACTTTTTGCAATGGTGTCAGCTCATGCAGAGCTGCTAATATTTTCTTTTAGAGGAAATTACTCTGTTTTTTGTAGTAGTTGATTTATTTATTTGACATTGCTGTGGCCCCATATCACCTATGATATCACCATTTACCATCATGCTCTTCCCTCCTCTGTTTCAATGCCCTCCTTCATGTTCTCCTTTGCACCATATTCTGGCTATTGTCAACAGTGTTGCAATAAGCATTAGAAGTGCAGGTTTCCTTTTGAATGAGTGTTTTTGTATCTTTTGGGTAGATCCCCAAGAGTGGGATTGCTGGGTCAAGTGATACAGAGCTGGGGATTTTTATTTAAAAGATAGAACCTTATAATTCCCACCACAGATATCAAATTCAGAATCTTAACCTCAGCTTACTTTCTTTTGCATCATCTCCCGTCATTCCACAGGAGTGAGACTTCTGTATTCTTCTCTTTATTTTTTACATTTTACTAAGATCCAGTTGTATGATTTTCCCTATGTAAACTGAGTCTTCTGAAACTCACTTTGTTGACTATCTACTCTCCAAGTTCTTCAAAACCACATATAAGCAATCAATGAGATGTAGTTATTTCTAATAGACCCCCAGACATTTTATAAGCTCAGCAAGAAATGTGAAATTTGTTCATCATTTATTATTATGACTTTGTCTTATTAAATGTTATTAAATCTCAGGTCAACTGAAAATAGATGTAGGTACCTGATTTAAAATACTCAAACACATACTTTAATGACTAGATTTAACCCAATGGTTAGTGATTACATTTCATAGAATTTACTTCTTATTTCATAATAGCATTTTTATCATAATATTAAAACATTGTATTAAAGGTAGTATTTGTATATGTGATGGTTGTGATAATGAAACTTTAGTTTTCATTATTGTCTTTTGTAGTAGTGATAATGGAAGACTCGGTGATTATTGCGTTTCTTTTAAGAAACATGGAGAGTAAAAGAAGTTCTTAGAAAAAATTATTTTTAAAATGGGACACTTATTCATTGGTGTATTTATTTTCACCATGTTTTGGTTATCCGCATGAATATAGTTTCAGACTTCAATTTGCTTTATACATAGGATTTGAAGATAGGTTGAGTTCTTATTCACTTACTACTATTCTACCATTTAGAAACATGGAGGATGACTCCCAGACTTATAGTCTCCAATTAGAAAAGGAAACAGTAAAGGAATAATATAAGGGGGATAACGTTTCTGGCAACTTTGGCCCCTCCTGTTTGAAAGCCTCTCATTTTAACCTTCTTGTCATGTTTATTTAATTTGTTGTCAATGGCTTATGAAAAACTTTAATTGGAAAATACTTAGTTCTCATTTTCTCTGTGGAATTTTTATTTTGAAATAGGTGAAATTTAGTGTCTGATATGTTCATATTATTTATTTTTTTCTAAGAAAAAATTAATTGAATAGCTCCCATGCGGCATATACATAGCAATTAGAAAAATGTTAATGCTTAAGTTTTATTATTATGCTTACAAATCACAAATAAGCATGAAAACAGTTTTAGGTTATGAGTACCTAGATGATCTTTGATTAATGCAAATCTCAGGTGAATGACTGCATATAGAGAGTTTGAGATCTGACTAAAGTTAAAACAAAAATTGACAGTGTTTAACTTTCTTCTGTAATATAGCAGTTGCCTTGGATATGACAACAAAGACTGAAAGGTTTATAGTGAAAACTGAGAGAAACTCTTCTCCTTTGTAGTAATGAGTACTAGCTCCAATATCTTCCTGTCCGTTACACATGCTTTCTTTCACACAAACCACAAATATGAATGGTGACAATACCACGTATAACTTTGTCATTCTTACCCATTAGCTAAGGAATTATCCATAGCTTCTTTGCATTTTGGTAACAGGGTGGATAATGCAAAGATGATTCTTGTTTTATTAAGACAATTTAGTTTTATTCATCAAGGGTTTCCAGTACAATACAAAGATAATTCTCTGATGTGGTTTTAAATTTTGATACCAATACCATGACTGCATTTCCAAAATGAGTTCAAGAACACATCTACTTATAAATCTTTCATGCAAAAATATTCAAGATAGATCCACATTTTCAGATATCATGGAAATAAAATATCAATAGAAATGTCTGCAAAGCAATTTACTTTCTTATACATTGCCAAGAGCATAAATAAAAAATAATTTTGAATGGGTTGAGCCATTTTAAATATTTATTAATGTTTGTGTATATTTAGTCATTTATTATTGAAAAACCATTAATTTGAATAAAAGTAGCAATTTTAACAAGATTCTGTGATTATTCCCGGATTAGTATTTTTGGATTAGTATCATGACCAGTTGAGTGTGATGGGGTAGAAGAAGGCGTTAAGGATGGCACCAATTGTCCCAATTTAGAAGACAGTAAGATGACAATGCTATTGTGATTCATTCTAGAAGTAGGATCATTTACTTGGGGGATGGAAAGTGTGTGTTGAGTTTGAAATGCTTGAAAAAAATTCTAATTCTAATAGAGATCTTCAAAACTTAATATTATAGATGTGGGATTCAAAAGAGTGGTGACTTTCATGTTTACTTGTACATCTTGAGACAGGTAAGTACATCTTGAATGAAGGAGACTATATCTATCTAACAATAGAACCCTTTTGCCTCAAACACTAATCCAAGGAAATAAATGAAAGTATGTGATAGTACTAGGGATGGAAACTTGGCAAACTAACTCAGAGCTAAAGGGTAAATAAAGTGGAAGAGTCTTTTAGAAGGGACCAATGAAGCAAAGAAACTGAAAGAAGACACTTAGAAACCATGGCAATCATGGACTTTGAGCAGCAGCAAGTTCTACTGGTGCTAAATTCACCACGTTGCTAAGTAGTGTGAAGACTTAGCCTCAGCCTTTACGTGGAGATACAAAGTTTACGGTCAGCTCAGAGTAAGTTGGTGGAAATGTTAAGGCATATAATGAATAAGACAATGATTGTGGCTTAAGGAAGTTATGAGTCCACAATAGTAGGAAGACTACATTTTCTCCACATTTGTTCTTAAGGGAAAGGAGGGGATAGACTAGCAGCCCCAAGAAGCCATGGAATCAAAGAAAGACTCGAGAAAGCAAGAAAGTGGAGTGAATTTCTAGAGAAGCTGTTTATGATGAAAGAGAGAAGGTTGTCACTCAGTGGAACAAGTACTGGAGCTGGGGAAGAATCCAGGAAGAGAGACTTTGGGAAGGAAAATATACCTCCTTCTTGCAAGAGAAGAGGAACTAAGAGTGACTGGCAACTGGAAAAATAAAGAGATTCTCTTTTAGCTTCTTTTATTCATTAGAAGTAGGAAACAAGGTCATTATTCATTAGAAGTAGGAAGCAACCAAGAGTTGACAAGAATGGTAAAGATTTGTATCTGCTACTCTGAAGACAGGATAGAAAACTAAGAAGGACTAAGGAGTGTACGTTTCTGAAGTTACCCCTTTATTAATCTTTCCATTGGCAACAGTTCTTTTCAACATGATTGAGTAGTTTTGGGGCAGGAATAGTGATGATCTATTAGTTTCGCTACCCAGAATTAGAAATTGATTCAGGGCTATGACAGAAAGACAGTAGGATGAAATATAAAGATAGAAGATGTAGAAGTCGGAAGGTAGTGATGTGCTGCTATAAGAGTGTGAATAATCGAGACTTCATCACTTTTATTTTTCACTACTATCTTGGAGGTTTAGGCAGAAAGACTTAATTTATCCTAAGGCATTTTAAAAGAAGACAAATATTTAGGCAGAAATCAGCTTTGCATCTTTAGTAAGTTCAGTGTTGTATACGGTGGCATAAGTGGAGGAAACCTAGACTCATTGGCATCATTTTCTTGGATTTTTGTAGTAAAATAAATTCTCAGAAAGTTCATCCATTGATTAGAATTTTAACCAGGAGACCATGACTACTGTGTTGCAACAGTTAGCTTTGCAATTGCTTGAATTCTTTCGTGCGTTCTAGTTATAAGGGGGTAAAGACAGACCTGTGAGAAGGGATAATTATAAATTTATTATAAAGATTCTATTGTAGGTATACAGCTAAAACTAGAACCCTTGACTCTCTTGGTGTCCTAAGTTAAATCTTTAATTTACTGTCACTGAGATTTGGTGAAGTCTGCCTGCAAGTATGAAAGCTCTTTCATGAATATCTTCTCTGGGTTGTGACATAGTGGAGTACATATCCAATGTTTTTTGTTCTGCTCTCAAGCACTTAAATCCAAATATGTCACTTTGTATCTTAGGGCTTCAATGTAATCACCACACAAAGACTGTGCTTTCATCCAGGGCTTAGGCTGAGAGCGTGTCATGTAAGATAAATCTCTTTAGATGGACAATTAAGATGATGCTACCTTCTTTCACTTCTTGTCCTCCCTTCCTTCTTCTCTGCCCTCCTATACTGAATGAGACCAGACAACTCTGGAAATAAACAGAAGTCAAGTCAGCTGTCTCTGTATTTCTCAATCCAGTCCACAGCATGAATGTCCT
>PVHY01002119.1:75108-135111 GCA_004024945.1 Uropsilus gracilis | reverse complement strand
CCCCCCCCCCCCCCCCCGCCAAGAATGGTAGAATGAATTAGTGAGTGGCCATGGCTAAGGGCCTGAGAACAATAGAGACAAAGTACCCTGGGAGGACAGAGGTAGGCAATGACTGGCTTGTCCCAAGTTCCACATCACGGGAGCATCATGCCTCTTTGCATTGCTTCTGGCTCCAAATAAGCAACAATAAATGTTTGTTTTCAAAATGAACAAGCAAACAAATAAATGAAGTGCTCAAAGCAGAGATGGGTTTGACCCGAGACAAGGACTTCAGTGAAGAAAGTTGGCCATTAGAACATTACTTATCAAACTTCAGCTCACAGAAACCAATTTAAAATCAATGAAATCAATTTAGTGGGTCAAAACTTTTTTTTAAAAGAAGCAAATTTAGATGGAATCAGGTAGAATGGCACGGCAAACATCAAGTGTAACAACACATAAAGGGTATTTGGTTTATAAAACTTGTTTTTGGTACATGTATGTGCATATGTTTGTGTATCTGTGTGTGTTACTCAATCAACCGTATTGCTTGCTGTAGGTTTCAGTGGAACAGAACTTAAAAATGCATTCTAAACTGAGGAACCAGTGTGACTCCAGGATAACCAGAATGGAGAAAGTTTTAATGTGATTGACTGCATCATAATTATGGTGATATTATTTTCCAAATCAAAAGTCAAGAGACAAACTCTGAAGTTTGACATTATAATGATCCTGGGTAATCTGGGATATATGATGCTGGCTCATACAGGGGGTGTGTGGGCGAAGGAAGAACACAGAACGGTGAGGCCAAAAAGGCAGCCTAGATCAGGAACTGAAAAATGATGTGACTCTCACCTGTTCACTAACCAGATTAAAGCCTCAACTGAGGACTTAAAAGCCTACTATAAAGAGAACTGAATTAACCTGGATATATATCTTCAGAATTTCTCTCAGATCCTTTGTAAAGGCACTAAGTTTCCAGGAATTTGGAAAGTAGGAGTTGACAGAAGGAAGAAAACCAAAAGCAAAGGGAGCAAAGATTGTGTATGAATATAATTTTTCTTGGTCCCCCTGCAGTTATAAAGTCACATAGGAGTGTCAGTGGTCAGGCCGTTACAGAAAAGCATTCCATGTGCCCACCCTTCACCCAGCCCTAGGCTTCCACAGTTGAGCAAGAGAGATCATCTCATGGTGCTCAAATAAACACCAGCTTCCTGACAGCTGGCCTCTAAGCAAATTTATTATTGAATTACACTCCTGTGTTTTCAGAACAAACTGAACTGACAGGCTGCCCCATCAGTTTAAAAAAGAGGGGAGGGGGGAGACAATGATAAATTACCCTGATGGAAGATGGAAGAAGGTAAAGATCCTGCTTCCTCCAAAATGTCAACCATTATATATTATTCATGTTGGTTTCTAAAAACTCCCTCCCCACATTGAAATGAATGTTTATGATAATAAAGCAACTAGGTGAATTTCATTCAGGATGCAGGCAACAACTTCTTACATCATCCAGATGAGCAGCTAACAACTCCTCCTTTGCCACTTGATCATCCCTTTATTGATTTCAAGACCGAACTACAATCTCTGTTTGCTTTGTAGCTTGAGCTTGTCCATCATAGGAAGCATTAGAAGAGGATGCTGGGCTGCAGGGGAGCCACTGGGGGCTTGGAAGGAGAGGGCCTGCATTCGAGTCCTTGGGCAAGTGAGAGTGAACATCCTCGGGCAAGTGACACTCTTTCCCCATCGGTAGCATAGACGGACCAATGCCACCCTGCAGGAAGATTAAAGAGCTGACATCCCTGCAAACCCAGTGGCAGGCACACATTCAGTGACAACATTTAATGCTTACTGAGGGCCTTCTATGTGTCAGACATCTTTTGAAATGCTTTATACTTTTTCTAAGTAGTAGCAGCTTAAATTTCCTCCAAATTCAAATGATCTAGGGATTTTTTTTACCCTTTTTTTTTTTTTTTTTTATAAAAACAGAAGTACAGAGAGGTTAAGTGACCTGGTCCTAGACTTAGGATTGTAACAGACAGAACCATGTACTAAGCCCATGTACTAAGCCTCTGATCTTCTCTGTTTATTCCTTTCTATTCTCATCTCCTATGTAGTATCTCCTATTTAGAAATATGCACACAATAGTATTGCTCCACCTCAGCAACCCCAGCTGGCCCTGATTGTCTCTCCACTACCAGACAAGGGGATGAAAAGCCAGTATACAGAAGGTTCTAGAGCTTCAGAACACTGACCTCAGAGACAGGCTCCAAGGCCAGCCCCACCTTTTGCAAGTTGAGTGACCTTGAACAGGTCTCTTACTCTCTCTGTGCCTTACTTTCCTCATCTCTCATATGATGATGATAACCCATACTTCATGTCGGAGGGTTGTGTGGTGTCAAGGAATTGATAGCTCTAGTATTAGTGTTCATGTTCACTGGTGTCAGTATTAGTATTTGTACAGATTTTAGTGTCACCATGAGAAATGGGAAAAAATAAGAATCTTAGCCTGAAGCATCAGTGAGATTATATACTTGATGCAAATATTCGAGCATCTTGGCAGGAAGAGGTGAATGAATCTGAGACCACCAACCCTTTGCCCTAGAAGAGACAAGCTGGATCCCCAGGGAGCCCTTGGCAGAGCCTGCATCCTAGAGAACCTGGAGTCCTAAGTGAAGATCTTTCCAGCAGTAGTTGCAGTGATTCTAAGTCAAGGACTGTCTTATTCCAATCTGACACTAACCAGTTTCAAGCAGTAAGAGTGAGAATATTTGGAGAACCATGCCTCACATTACTAGTGTGATCCTCAATGGAAAATAAAGGGTCAGGACTTAGCTAAGGCCTTTTCAATGAGTCTCCTGGGCTTTTCCTCTACTCCAACCCTAGCAGCCTCAGAAATTGGGTCTCAGTGAACTCTACAATGAATGACTATGATGGGGAGAGGTGCTCCCTCCAGGCCATTTGGAAATACCTGCCTCCCTCTGGGAGGCCATTGGACTCCAGTCTGTGGGCCTGGCCCTGAAGACCTCTAGGACCAACATGTGTGTAAGGAGGACTTAGATCAAATCCAGCTGCTCAGCTTCAAATTATCCTACTCTTTGTCTGATTCTTTACTTGTTAGCTCTGCTAACAAGGAAACCAAGTAACCTACAAATGGGTTCTGTCTTGTCCTGGAACCCCAGCCTCCCTTGCAGTGCCTGAGTTTCTAATACAAGCAGCCTGGCATTGAAGACTGCACTCATTGTTGGCCTGTCTTGTCCTTGGAACCCCCCCCCCCCAGGTGGTATCAGGGCACCCTTATCCAACCTGAGTCCACGAGGCCTTTGTCTCAGAAGAAGCAGTAGCCTTGATAGGAGGTTAGGAACACCTTCATCCAACATTACATTCTCACCTGTAACAAAGAGCTTGGACTCAATCACCCTCAGACACTTTTAAACTCAAAGTTACGTAAAGCTCTGCTCATCTGCAGTCTATGAATTTCTTCTTCCTTTTCCCCAGACATGCACAAAATGGTCCAAAAGGAAAAACTTTTCTGACATGAACTGGAGTACTTCCCTGTGATGTTTACTGCGCATACTCAGCAAGGGATCTGGAAGCCTCTGGCAGGATTTAAACTGAATCCAGTTCCAAAGAGGGAACAGTAGTCAGCATCTGGACAGGGCCTCGTGTTTCCTTCTAACATGGGAATGTTTGCACCTCATGCTGGTTTGGTGGGGGAAGTTACACCCCTTTGTGTCCCATGCTAGCTCTACTTCCAGGTACACAGAGATAATATCTAGTTTATTGTTAATTATGTAACTGCTGGGATTGGGTGGGTTGGAAGATAAAACAGCTATATTGGTATGGGAAGATAAAACAACTATGGTCTGTCCAATCCTATAGACTGGATTGACATGTAAGAAAATGAATGAGTAAAAATCTTTCCTACAACCCATCACTATGTATAGCACATAGTAAATGCTCAGTTAAGGTAAATAAACTCTGGTTCCATTTCCTAGGCCTGTGTTTACATTTTTCTCCCCTTAAAATACATATACATACATATGCTTATATATAATATATATGCACATATATATTCTTTTATTTTAGATCATGTGAAATAACTACCTTCATTTTTTTCTCCTATTGTGTGATAATTGTTTACTCAATATTTATCGAGTGTATGCTATAGACTTAGTCCCATGCTAAGCACTGGACTTACAGTGATGAAAAGAGCATGATTGATACTGTCAAAGGACTAGAAATCTAGAAAAGAAGGTAAGGGTGTGAGCTCATGAATACACCATCGTGGGATAAGTATATTGTGCTTTGTTGATGAAAAGAAATAGTCACTTCTTTATATCCAGAAAACCAGGAAGGTTTCTTCACTGAGGAGGCAGGCAAGATTACTTGGGATGCAATGGAAGGGAATTCGAGGCAAATGAGCCAGGAGAGGCAAGGAAGCATGGAAAAGTACATTAGGGTGAAGGCATGAGTAGTAATTTAACATGTCTATAGTATATAGCATGTCTATAGGGTGTGAGATGGGAACCAGGATTTGATCCTGAAGAGAGAGGCAGGGGCCTAAGCATAAAGGAACTCTATGTCACGCTGAAGAGTTTGGACTTTAGTTGGAGAAAATGAAGGGAAATGCCCAGTAGAACATAGAGGTACTCATGGTGTGGCAGCAGATAAGTTTAAAGAATTGGAGCCCTTAAATTTGCATGGTTCTTCAAAAAAAAAATCAAGTCTCTTCCCTCCAAGCACTCAAGATCACTAAAAGTTTAGTGATTAGAAATAAATTTTGTTGGCTTGGGCATAATGTTTGGAAGCATAGATAATATACTTAGCTCTGAGGTAAGTTATGAAGAAAGAAGCACAGGTAGAAGTTGGTGTTTGGATGCAATATATAGCACATTAGAGTGCTTACACAAGAACCACTATACACATGCCACGGTAATGCTAGTCCAGTGCAGTGGTCCACAAGGCACAGGGAGAAAGCATGAAAATGTCAGTCTAAATTTGCTTTTTATCTTAAAAAAATAAGAAGGAATGAATGGTTTGCTCATATGGAATACAAGACTTTCATTCACTGACTCCCTCAGTTCTCGTGTGAGTTGACTGCTTGTCTGGACCAGCTCACAGTTTTCCAAGGGAGATGGTGACACCCTCCTCAGAGGGATAGTCCATGGACCATTACTGACTCCTAGCATGTCACAACATGACTTTGTGGTGCAAGTAAAATCTGGTTTCACCCAAACAAGCTTACACATAAAATGATCCATTAACATAGAAAGGTTCTTGCAAAATGACATTGATTGTAGGTGATCACTGCAGGTATCGCAAACAAGATAGCTGAGTTGTCTGACTCCTAGTGCAGTCTTTCTCAACATCACAGTCAAGTTAAAAACAATAATGATTTTTTCTCATCAGATCTAGCCAAAAGGTAACTAAGAGATCCAAAACTCTGGCAAAAAATTAAGCAAAAATTTCAAAAATGTCAAGATTATTTGAAATGTGAGTTTTTATTTAGTAAGCCTGCACCAAATGTACATAGATAGTGGTAGATAATAATGGTAGGTTATTTCCAGTGGTAGATAATAATGGTAGCAGCATATATAATTTGTTCATATCGATCCATTAGTATTAATAAATATAAAGTATAATTTTGAGCCTGCTCAAAATGTTTACAGAAAGTATGTGCAGTTGAAAAGAGATTTTTTAAATCCTACTCTGCTGATGCTGCTTTATGAAACAGTTAAATCAAGATTCTCAGTTATAGTTAAGTGGATATGTGGCCTGTGTCAGGTGCTAAGTGGCTTGGGAGGTGAAGTGACCTTCCCCGGTTCTCATGGATTAGTAATGAGCCCTGGATTGGAATCCTGACTCCCTAACAACAGTCTGAACTCTTTCAGGGACATTCTTTTCCTATTAGACTTTATCTGCTCACCTGAACATGAGACATTTGAAAGACAACATCAGGAAGGTTTGTCTAGTGTGTCATGAGCAATAGTTCTCAAGAGTAAGTATCTAAAGCATGGAAAGGCCACAATTAAAAATAGACTGGCTGCCCAATGCAAACTTAAGATGGAAAACCTACCACCAAGGCTCACCTGGTTCCAAGAACATAGTCCTTCACCCAGTGAAAGAACACTACCACAGGAAAGAAAGACTAATGGACTTAACACAGACTAGCAAACAATAAAGAGTGGGGTGTGAGAGAATGGAGGGGGCACCTGAGGGAGGGAGGGAGGGAGGTGGAGGAGAGATCCCAAAAACCATTTACTGAGGTTGTGATTTAAAGAATATAAATGAATAAATGAATGAATGAATGAATGAAAGAAACACAATCAACAAAAGAATTTTTTTAATTTAAAAAAAAGTAAGTACTTAGGTAGGAAACATCAGGCAAAAGGAGCTGGCTAAGGAAACAGAAGCAGAGCATTGAGCTGAAAAACTAGAGAGAAAGAGCTGCCAAGTAGCCACGTGGCCAGGCTGCAAAGGTGGTCTTATGGCTGCAGAATGGACAGGATGTGGGTAGTTTTTCCATCTGTGAAGTGGATCTTCTCATTTGAGCCCAAGTAAGGTTTTCTTCAAAATGTTGAATGAAGTGTATTAGAGGCTGGAAAGATCCCCAGGCGATCAGCTGGTTCATTCCTTGCATGAGTCAGCGGAAAACTCCTGCAGGCTTTGTGCAAGTGAGGCATATAAAACTATTTAAAATATATCAAGCAGAGGAGTGATTTGCATAACCCATGGTGGCACTGAGTGGCAAATATTTTAAAGCATAGAAAGGCTAAATTTCCTTTTGGCCTCCTTAGCTCCAAGTGATTATTCCAATCTCCTGAATACCAGTTTCATTAGCTGTTTTCATTTAATAACATAAAAAGTTAAAATGGCAGCCTTTCTCCCTTCATCTTCCTTTATCTGTTTGTATAATATACACTGAACAAATCTAACTTAATTTCTGGCATTCCATTTTAAAGGTTTTCAAAAAAAAAAGTACAGATGAGGGAGCTAGGGAATCAATGTAGTAGGGTTGCAAGCTGAAACTGCTGAGACCCCCCAAGGAAAGGACCAAAACTGGGGGTGTGTGGAGCTGAACAACAGTATGCCTGGCCCTAAAGGCCACTGGCCACCTAGCTACATCCATGTCAGGGTAAAGTAGCTCTAAGTTCTCTGTCATCACCCCTTCTTCCAGCTACAGAAACACATCAGTTCTGTACTCCTTCAGTAAATAATTTATCAAAAGCATAATTCATGCTAAGTATTCAAATTCAAGGCCAGCAACAGTTTTGGAGAAGGCTTTCTTTGGTCTTTTCAGACATGAGCATCAACCTTGCTGAATGCAAGGAGTACAGTAATAAAGAGATGTGGCCCTTGTCCTCGAACAGCTAACCATCTGCTGGGGGAAGATTGCCCCATTTGTGACAGACATAGTGAGGGTTTTCAAAGGCCACCTAGAGAGGTAGGAGTGTGGGGGAATCACTAGCCTCACCCTTGAGGGTGAGCAGGTAATTTTTAGGTAAACAGGAGAGGTAGCAGGTCTTAGATAGAGGGGACAGTTCCAAGATAGGGATCATTATTCCATGAGCTCCTTTAACATTCTGAAGCCCCATGTGGTAGAGTGATCTGAGCTCGGTTGAGTGGCACCAGATTAAAGCCATCATATATTCTCAAGCTATTTTGGATTCCACTTGACATGGTGTTGGAGAAAAGTTCGGCCAGTGTGGAAAGATGAGGGCATGGAGATCCAGAGAGGCTGATGACTCTCCAAGGTCATACATAAGTTAGCAGGGTTGGGATGAGGAACCGTGTCCCTGGCCAGGCCTGTCTCTACCCCTCCCACCCTGCGTGACCACAGAGAGTTTCTTCTTTGTGGTCATCTTGTTTGATCCCAACAGTTTCCTATCTTGATCCCAAACCTGGCCACTGTCTTTGGATGCTGTCAGGTCGAATGGCATAGGCGAGACACACAGGCTCCTCAGTTAGGCCCTGAGCATGATTGGACTCACACCAGCGTGTTTGATGCCCCTGTGGCCTGGCACGAGTGTGCCTTCCTGGCAGAGTTTGCCCAACCTAATTGCTTGCTTTGTATCCCAGTTGCCTGACATATGCCAGGCCCACATACTGACTCGCTGGGGTCTAGAAACAAGTACAGTTAGTCTTACAGATTGGCTTTGGTGAGCACCAGCCAACCATGGGGGACTGGCATTCATGTGTTTCTGTAGCTATGGTGCATAACTTAGCCCAGCGCCCAGATTGTAGGAGGTTCCTGGTTGTGTGAAGTAAACTTAATTGTAGTGACATAACCCAATGAGCAGGTACTGGTGAGAAAAGGACCTGGAAATAACAAGCCCTGGTCTTGAGTGACAGGTCAGCCAGTTTCTTTGCTGAATGACCTTGAGCAAGTCTTTTTCTCTCAGCGTTTCAATTACTTGATCACTTGATCATTTTTTTTTTCACCACAGGAGCACATGGAGCAATATTCCAGGCATTGATTAAAACCTGGAGATGTGATCCCCACCCTCCTAGGTTCCCAGTAAGCATGTCAGATGGCAAAGTAAACATGAGCAATAGAAGTCTGTGATGATCACAGCCAGAAAGAGATTCTTGAAGGGTTTAAAAGAACCTCGAGGGGAGGTGATTGATGGTGCCAGGAAGAGTTGCTAACAACCTCTCTGAGGTGATGACAGATTACCTGAGACTCTGAGGAGCAGCGGAAAATAATATGCCAAAATTCCATCTTATCAGACAGTGGCCAAGGGAAAGCAAACAGGTCAAATGCAGGACTTGTGATCAGATGAACTTGGGAGCCAGCTGGAAAGCTGAGGTGGTGACACAATTTGCTCCCCGTGTTGATTTCTCAGCAAGGATCTTCCACTAAGGTATTTCACAGTCAAGGCAGCAATGTTTCAGTCACATTGATCCTTAGTGAGGGTGCATGTTCCAGAGGTGCACAGAAACCACTCACACCAGGTCACAAGAGCAGATTTGTTTTTACCACCTCTTAAAATTTGATTTACAGTCTCTAAGATAGGTTTTTGTTCTTGTTTTCACAAATAGTGGCAACAATAATGGCACTGTTGATATCACAGCTTACCTAATGCAGTTCCTTTTCTTCAGGTTTCTTGGAGTCAGTATTAGTTTACATAACTATTTAATTTGGAGAGTGCAGCTTCACCCCTCCTGTTGTACACACACTCTCTTTCCCTCCACCAAAGATCCAGTGCCGCATCCCCATCACCTCCCTACCCCTACCTTCCTCACCCCACCCACCCACTCCCTCTGGTAACCAGTATATTATTCAGAGTCTAAGAATTATTCTTCTTGTTTTGCCAGTTTGTTCTCGTGGTTACTTATATTCCAATAACCATCTTTCATGTTCTGACTTATTTCACTTAGCATAATCACCTCATGCTCCATCCATTTGTTACCAAGGGCACTATTTCATCTTTCTTAATAACTGAGTAGTATTCCATTGAGTTTTTATTAACCAGATGTCTGTCAATGAGTTCCATGTCTTGTCTATTGTGAATAATGATGCTGTGAACATAAGAATACATAAATCTCCCCCTACTTGTATTTTCATGTTCTTTGGGTAAATCTATACCATCGGTATTGCTGGATCATAGGGCATTTCCATTTTTAATTTTTTGAAGATGGTCCCTATTATCTTCATCAAGAATGCACCAAATTACATTCTCACTAACAATAAATAAGTGAGAACTGATTATTAAATGTTCAGGAATTTACCAAATTGATTTTTCTACACAACTATTATTAAATTATAGAAAATTTAAATTATATTAAAAACAAAATAATTAGAATAATCATCATTTGCTTATTATTTCTGGTATTTTTCTATCATCTTTGCTCTTAAATTTATTATTTGGGGGGGATTTCTGTGTCGCTGATAGATACACTATATAATGGTGCTGACTGTGCATGTCTTCCCAACCCTGCATTCAGTGGTATCTTGTTGGTAGCATGAAATCAGCTATGGTGGAGGTGTTTACACTGCAGAAAAAGCCAAACACTACAAATTAAAGCTATCTTTCTTTTTTATTTTGAAAGCCAATTGTTAAATGTTTGCCAGTACACTACTAGTAGTTCCCATTAAATAAATGGATGAAAGAAGGCATTGGGGAGCCCAGCATGCACACCTTTTCAAACCTTAATGGGTAGAAGCACATGGTGGGAGATACATTTCAGAGGCCTCCTCAGAGCAGACAGCCTATTTCCTCTGTTTCAAGGAAGTCTTCCTGGTAAATGGGGCCTTCTTGACAACTGAAAATCATGGTCAGACAAAGGATAGAAGTGTGTTTCTCCAGGCTTCTGTGCCTGAGCCAAATGCTATTTCACAGGAGGCCTCTGCAGCCTGCAGGGGTACATGGAATCAACTTAATCTTCCCCAAAATCTGAGGCAATACACAGAAGCCAGGCCTAAAATTCCATCTGCTCTGGCTTGCTGAAGTGGAAGGTGCATGATAGCCAAACGGTGCTGATTTAATGTTTCCCAATTATCAGGAAATCCCCAAAGAGAAATAAATCAGAAGGGGCTGGCCCACATGTGTGTGAGGGGCAGCAGCCAGGGCAGCCGTGAAAAGGAAGCCATCCCCAGAGAGCTGGTTACTGTCCAGGCCAACGCTGAAGGCGCATATGTCAGGAGAGGGCTGGAGAGTAGCCAACACTAGGAGATGAGATCTGTTAGTAATTCTCTGGAAGGACAAAGTTCCAGCAATAAGAAATTCAATTTTCCTCCATTAAAGAAAGTATCTCTCAGTACCAGTTGAATACAATTGATGGAATAAATCTTTCCCATTAGCGGAGAGATAATTTCACGTAAATATATCAGGAGACTTTCAGAGCAGGACTGAGTCTTTGCTGAGCTTCGCCCGCTTAACTTGTTTGCCATGTAATTGCATTTAGACCAAGGGCCTCGGAAGGAAACCACTGACTGAATTAGCATTAACCAGATTGTGCGGAGTGAGCTGGGCTGGGGTGGGTGCGCAGCTCAGTGCATTGTGGGTAGTTGTTCCTGCCTTCAGAAAGGACAAGCTGACACTGGCAAGACCAGCTGCTTATAAGCCTGGTGTTAATTGCTTTTCTCATCAAACAGAGAAAAGTTTATCACTTCGAGGAAGGTAGGCACCTAATAAAGCAGAGACTAATCTCAGGCCTATTTTTTCATGAAGGCCCACAGGCCTCATCAGCAGTTCTTCCCTAGACCAGAAAAAAAAAAAAAACAACTTCCTAAACCCAGGTGAGTGGAGACTATTGTGTGGTGATAGCTCCTACATCTTGTCTCAGATATGCCTTGTCAACCAGGCTGTGTGGCCTGGATTTGGGGCCTGGCTCTGCTACCACTTTCCTGTGAACTTGGGGCAAATAATAACCTATATGGAGCCTAGGTTCTCCAGTTGGACTTCTCCAGAGAAGATTCCACAGAGTTGCCTTCAGAACCACCCCAAGAGGAGAATAGACACCTGTATTTCATCTAGAACAGATCTTGTGGGGTTTTATTTTTTTCCACTTAGAGGTCTTAATAAATGTCATCTGCTAAAAAGATTCTGTTTCCAAAATCTTCAAAAAGTCATGTTTCTTGATGATTTCTTATTGTCCCACTGACTTACTCAAGTCACCCTATTTATAAGTTAATGATGACATAGTATTTGTTAGGCATTTACAGACACTGCAGAAAGGGAAAGAGGGAGAGAGGGAGGGAAGGAGGGAATAGACTTTGACTCTGTCCTCAAAGAGCTCATGATCTAGTAGAGAGAAGACGCTTGCACCATGTGGTAGGATATCAAAGTGTTTCTGACAGGTCTGGGTTGATAGTGGCTTGTTCTAATTAGGCTTCAGGGAAGAAGCATCATCTGAAACTGGGTCTTAAAGGAGGAGAATATTGGGAGAGGGGTACAGGAATGACATTTGAGGCAGATGGAAGCACATTACACAGACACAGAGGCTATAAACATTTGCCTGGCAAGTTTGGGAAAAACAGAGGGCTTGTTGTCTGAAATATAGAGGGAGAGTGAGAAAGAGGATGTTAGGACAGGTGACGGATTCCAGAACTCAAGAGAACTGCCCTCGTCCTGTCTCCAGTACCAGATAAGAAGTACCCTCGGTCCTATGTGTTTCTTATATATCCATATCCAATGAAACTATCAATGACAATAATAACCACTGCCATTTATGGAGCCTTCCCTATTCAAGGGGAAGTACAGATACCCAGAGAGCTGCCACATACTTGTGCAAGTTAGAGAGCTTGAAGGTCACAGAGCTGGGATTTGAACCCAAGTCACTTGACACCAAATCCATTCACATAACTACATCATAAGGTCCTCTTGGGTCAACTTTATCTCCTTAAAGCATAATGCATAATACCTTACTTAAGTATCAGACAGCATACCCCAATAATAATTCTTGGAGGACACTTGACTCCTTAAATAGAGGCAGTGTGGAAGGTTATTGTCATTGTGAATGAACACTTCATGCCCTGACCACCTAGATATGTCTAAGTGGTTCACTTCTGTCTTCTGGCCTCAGAGGGGCTCCCTACCAGTCAGGGTTCTGAGTGTGAAAGGTAGATCATATTATTCTCTCTTCTCTACCCACAGGCATGCGTGTGTCATTCGTGGTCAAGTGATGACATCAGATGGGACCCCACTGGTTGGTGTGAACATTAGTTTCATCAACAATCCTCTCTTTGGATACACAATCAGCAGACAAGATGGCAGGTAGGACATCTTTTTTGGTCCAGGGTTAGTGAGGACGCTGCTCTTCATGGACTCACCCAGTAGCCACTGGTGGAGGCAGTGGTCATGTGGAATGAGGGCAGGACTTGGATTCAGAAGTACCAAATTCAGGTGCCCAGCTCCGCAATTCACTAGCCATGTGACCTCATTCTCACTCTAGCCTACATCCCTTTGCCTATAAACTAATCAGTGTCTTCTCATTTGGCTTTCAGAGTAAGTACAGGTTACCTTATACATAGCCATGGCTTATGACATAAAATACTGGACTACTTTCTACAGATCAGACAGCTCCATAAATCATAGCATTCCAATGTATACAGTTTCTATATGCAGTCACTTAAGTCATGGAAGCCACTGGGTGATAGAAGATCTCTGACCTTTGGGTGCATGTGAAAACCCTCAGAAGAATAATGTAAAGTTTTCTCAGTCATCCTGGCACTCCCATTTGCTCACCCTGTGTCCCTGGACAAATCTCTTCCCTGGCTGAGCCTCAACTTCTTTATTTGTTAGAGGACCCTAATACTATCTATCTTACAGGTTGGTTGGTGGATGGGGAAGCACCTTGCACATACATAGTAGGTATTTAATAAATCTTAATTCCCTTCCGCACTCTGGTTCATTACTAAATTTCCAGTGTCTGGCATATAATAAGTACACTATTAACTGTTAAAATTGCAAAAATATTGAGTGATGAGAAAGTGATGCTTGCAGGGGAAGCAATGGGAATCTTTTGGAGATAGGGGAAGAAACGGAGGAAAGTAGACTATTTAGACTGTCACTGGTTACAAGTCCTCTATTTTTAATATAATCAGGTGGTGGCAGTCCATCTGGCTAAGTGTGGGCCCATAAGGTTGATTTTCACTCTGTGTTGGAAATTGTGCTCCCGGCTGATTGATTTTAGCACCTCTTTAATCCAATATCAGATGTGAACATGTCCCGGCCGAGGTGATAATGAAGCAGAGGCTCATCTGTTTGTAGACATGTGTCTCTTAGACAGGGTTGGCCAGCTTAGCGTGGGGCACCCTCTCCTTCACCCCCTATGAATGGGAAGGGGCCCAGCTGGAAGAGGATGGCTGCCAGTTCCTGTAGCAATAATCTATCCAGGCTAGGCAGCCGCTCCCTGCCCCATGTGCTCCGCCCCAGGAGCATCTCAGACTTCCCTTGCAGCATGGAATCTCCTTCAGGTTCTGCCTTTCCTGCAGTTCACCCCAGGGTCACCAGCTTTACAGAAATAGCAGATATGAGCATGGTAGGCAACCAATATTCTGACAGCATTACATTATTTTTTTTGTTTTTTTAGATTAGGTCTCGCTATTTTTGCCCATGGAACCACAGGCTCACATTGCCCGTGGTACCACAGACTCAAGCAATCCCCAGCCTCAGCTTCCCAGGTAGCTGGGATTACAGGCATGTACCACCACACCCAGCTATTTTTTGGAACTAGGTCTCGCTGTGTTGCCCCGAGCAGGACTCGAACCGCGATCCCTAGACTGTGCAGCGACTCCATAAGCTGTCATTTACAAGCACATGGCATGGTGCCCAGCCCTTCTGAAGCATTATTACCTGTTGTGAAACAGTCATCAAAAAGGAGGCTTGAGAACTGCTCTTTTTTGCCCTGAAACTTTCCAGTCCCTTATTTGGAATGGCAGCTCATCAGTTCTTGGCTCTGCTGTGCTTGGCTAGGTCCATAAAACATAGAAACCCCACCTGGTTTGGCAACCCTTGGGAAATGCCTACTCTAACACCTGTCAGTTTCAATTCCTCCTGATCATGAAACCTCTCCTGTCCCTTGATAGCTTAGGGGTCCCAGCATGAAAGTGTTGGCCACATTCCTGCCTCTACCTACTCAGTTGCATCTTAGAAGTTGGTAACTATAACTTCTAACTTGAGTTTCAGAACAATTACTACCAATTTATTGTGGGTGTAGATTTTTCTACCAATCTAGATGCAGCAGAATGTAGTAGAAGATCATTATTTACTCTTTGAGTGTCTGAAGATCCCTGATGTTATGTATGATGGGTAGCACCTTGCCCATTTCCCTCTCCCTCTTCCCTGACTCACCTTTCTTCCTGTACTCCAGGGGAAGTCGAAGATAGAGGTCTGGTCTGAAGATAGCAGTATATTTTAGATGGACTGGAAGTACCGGGAGCATACCTAACTCATTTTTGTATTATCCACTCTCTAAGCTCCACTCTTTATGAGACTCACATTTGTCCAGCTCTCACAACCCCACTTACACACACACACACACACACACACACATACACACGTGCACACACATGTGCATGCATGTACACCTCACATTGAAATACTGGAGCTCAAGTTAACCAAAAATCATTAAAAGTTAGAAAAAGAAGTCATGATGAAAAATACAAAAAATAGCAGATAAGAGAAACAGTTCAGACTTGTTGAATTGAAAAATGAAGTTATACAGAGTATGCTACACAAAGAGTGAGTGGGACCTCTACTTTCCCATCTTTTATCCCACCTCTCTACTGAGTAATCTTGTCAAGCAATCATGTTCATGAACTTCATTTTACAGAAGAGCAAGGCTCAGGCAAGTCAATCTATTCAGTTCCATAATAGAAAAGTTGTTCATGTAGAGTAATATCTCCCAATGTGAATATTCTGAAGAACCCAAACCTGAACTCTTAGGTTCAAGATGGACACTCTTCCTGTCATTACTGATCAAAGGATCATTATACCCAACTTCCTCTACCCGAGCATGGGTCAGAAAGGGCTGGGTGAGGAGCAGGGAGAGGGAGAGTAGGTAGAAAGCTTCTGCAGAGGACAGAAGAATCCAGCCTTGGCGTTTGGGGGCCTAAATCTGGGGCTCCTGTTCTGCAAAAGCCTTGCAGTTTCCAGAAGAGAGAGAGCAATGGTTCCAATCCCACAAGGTACATTTATCAGTGGTAAAGGTCTTCATGGTCTCTAAAATCAAGTGCACAGCTGAATATTGGGTTGTTTTATTGTAACTGCCTAAGATAGGTCTTTACGTAGTAAGTAGTCAATTCAGAAGAAACTGGTGGTATCACTCACACATTTATTTTATAAATTTCTAATCTTCAAGCATTGGGTTAGGTTCTCGAAAGACTGAGAGGAATCAGCTTTCCTAGACCAGAAACCAACAGCCATGTTTGAAGCCCAAGTGTTGGAGGATAAGGGAATGGGGTAGGTGATGAGAACCCAGAACCCTGACTGGGTAAGGAGTTAGCATGTACTCTCCTTCCAAAACAAGCAAGATGAGGACCAGCCTTGAAAATTATATCCCAAAAGTAATACGTAAAAGAACTCCATCCAGAAAGACTTCATAGTCAGGAGGTGCAGGTGAATGGGATCATTGTCTCTAAGTCCAGAAGGCCAGGAACAGAAGGGCAGGAGGAACAGACGAGTTTGAATCTCCCCAGCAGGAAGAACAGGCCAACTGGGTAAGGAGCTGTAAGGAAAGGGAACCAGTTTAATTTTTTTAATTTTTTTTGAATCCTAATAGTCAGAACTAACCATAGCTGGGAAGTGGGACTGTCCCCTGTGGCTATGACAAGCTCCCCATCACTGGGAGTGTATAGGTAGAACCCAGTGGCAGTTCTGTAAAGGGGACTAAAGGTCAGATTGGGAGAGAGTGATGAACAAAGCCTGGCTGACCAGCCCTCAAAGGATGCTGTTCCAGAGCGCTCATCTCAGTTGGGGGTGGAGAGGGATGTCCTCAGTCTGCCAATGCCCCTTTCACTTCTGAGACACTGATTCAAATTGTGCCAGTCTCTTTCTGCTTTAGCTATTTCGTAATTTCAAATATTATGTAATCTATCACCACCAGAGCTAAAATTGCTGTCGAGTCCTAGAATCTTAACAGTTTCAGAATAACCCATTTGAATTTTTACATTTAATACCTGAGAAAATTAAAAATCAGATTGGCTAAGTGACTTACCCAAGATTACACAGTGGTTTGTGGCAGAACTCAGTCCAGCCAGTCTTAGCCTTCCTACAAGAACAAGGCTCCTCCTATTGAGTTTCCTTTAGTTCTAGGAGCCATCGTGCACCATAGCAGAGGCCCAGCCTATATCCAGGCCAGTGGATTCCTATGAAAGTGATTGTTGCTTTAATTTGTGTGAGCTCCCTATAGTGAATTATTCCCAACACCCCCCAAAATAGAAAATGCTTTCTGGAATTTCTCCCTGTTTGTAGCTGCAGTCATGTCTCTTAGCTTGTAAATCCTCCTCAATCAAGCAACTGGTCTCTAGAGCTGAAAGGCTGAATTCTGTTCACTGAAATTCTTACATCTATGGACAGAATTTCTGAAATTAAAGTTGAAGGGGAGTAGGAACCCTACACTCTGAGATGTCTCCAGCTCAAAGCTCTGTTTACATCCTGAAATCACCGCTTGTTTGGATTTTAAAATACCACCATGTTGTCTTTAATTATGCAGTCTTCACCCATCGTAAAAGTCTATGCCATGTACTAATTTCATGACCTTGCACAGTGCTGCTGGCCACAGTGAGGGGCCACCCCCACAGGGCAGACACCTGTGGTTTCTGGCTGACCCTTCTCTGTCATCTCCCTGCTATTTCATAAACTCCAGCGATCTATGGGAAGACATTTTTACAAAAGCTAGTGATTTTTAAAAATTAAATGAAAATAGTGGTTCTGTAATAAATGTTTTCCATCGTCCTGCCAGTGCATTATTCAAAGGGTAGGTTCACTTGGTCATCCTGGTTGTTGTAATTAGAGAAAAACACTGGCTGGGCCTCCATTGAAATGCTGACTTTGGATGGGAACGTGTGCCCTTACCCCTGCTCAGTGCCCCCTCTGGCTCAGAGCCCACCCCTGTAGCCTTCACCAGGCTAATTCTTGTGCTTGGTAGCCTGCACACAGGTGCCCACACAGTGGGTGCTGCCATAGCTCCTGCAGGGGGCCCCTAGGAAAACCCAAAGTGTGAGGCCTTGTGAACATACCTCTCTATGGGTCTTCAACTTGAAAAAGTACTCTTGTCTGCGGATTTTGCTACGTGTTACAAGAGATGTTGGGTATGATGACGAAATTCAAGAACTGAGCCCAGCTCCCCTGCCTTGACCTGAGGTCTCCTAGGTGTTTTCTGTCCGATTTTTCCCAACAGGTAGGCATCACATACACTCTGTGCCTTTTGGACTGTTTCCTGCAGATGTCAGTTTTTCAGACAAATGTTCTTTTTCCCTTCTGTTCAAATAAGTAGCTTATTTAATAAGTTCTAAAGTACATAAAAAAGTCTTTGAGGTTTTAGAGTCTTCCTCAATGAGTGTTCAAATCTGTTGGTATAATTTCTTTTCCCTTTCTCTGTCTCCCTTTACTCCTCCTTTTCCTTGCCCCTGGTCCCTGCTTTTCCTGCTCCCCCTCCTCCCCAACTCATCCCTCTTCTTCCAAACAAACAGCTTTGACTTGGTCACCAATGGCGGTGTCTCCATCCCCCTGCGGTTCGAGCGGGCGCCTTTCCTCACACAAGAACACACCCTCTGGCTGCCTTGGGATCGCTTCTTCGTCATGGAAACCATCATCATGCGACATGAGGAAAATGAGATTCCCAGCTGTGACCTGAGTAACTTTGCCCGGCCAAATCCAGTTGTGTCTCCCTCCCCGCTGACTGCCTTCGCCAGCTCATGTGCAGAGAAAGGCCCCATCGTTCCAGAAATTCAGGTACCACTTGGTCCTCTGCCTTCCTCTCAGTTTCCATCTCATTGGGGCAGTGAAGGAGGATTTCAAAGGTAGGGGAAGAGATACCCCAGCCACACACCAGGCATGATCCACCTCCACCCCAGCAGCCATGGTGTCAGGACATAGGGCCACAACTTTCACACACTTTAAAATACGTGAACACTGAGCACTGCTTGGTACACTCTGCCATATGAAAAACTCCCCCCTCTTCCACTAAACCATCCAGTTCACGCCCACTTTCCTTTTCCCCAACCCTCAAAGTCCCCCTTCTCATTATTTCTGTTAGCGGTGTTTCTGATGATAGGTTCTATGAGAAGTAAGACAGAAGCCCTAACAACTAGCTTTGGAATTAAAAACTCAGCGAGAAGATATATATGAAGCGCTTAGCACAATGTCTGGCACCTAGTAAGTGCTCAATAAATTTTAACCATTATTATTAAGATTAATAATTAATTTATTAGTATTACAATTTTCTACGTGTTCTGCCTTCATGCCCATGAAGGATTGCTCTGACTCAAATCTCTATGCATAAGTGTTTTCTTTACTTAATTGCCTTCAAAAGGGGGCAATTTGGAAAGATTAGCATTTTCGTCTGATAGATCCCATGCCTAATGCAGCTGTGCAGAGTTGAGCTCTTTCACCATCCCAGCCAGATTTCCAAAGGCTCAAAGGAGGCCTGGGCGATAGAGAGCCAGCAGTGTAGGAGCTTGGGGAAAGGCCCCAGTTGTCCGCCTGCCTAATGAGAACTCCAGCCATGTGCATGTTAATGACTTGTCTGCACTGAGAAGCAGGGAGTGTCTGCTTTTATGTGTGTGCATTTCATGCCTGATTGAGCAAACACATCTCCCTGCATGTGCACTAAAGAGTGGCTTCACAAGCCAGCCCACAAGGAGGAAGCACAACCGTTCTGAAATTCTCATTGTACCCACAGGTTGAAACCTCTCTCCTTTTCAGAGATTCAGCGCTTGTCTCCCGTCTCAACTACCAGGCTGACCTTTCTCATGAAATGGCTGTCAGTGGAGACAAGAGCTTGCTGTAGAGAAATAATTTGTTACTCAACTCTGGTTCACTTCCAGATAGATCCTCTCCCAGGACAGGGACTCTGGAACAAATGAGGTGAAAGGTCCCACCCTCTTTACAGCGCTCCTTAGGCTGGGTGTCTGCAAACCTACTTGGGTCACTGACCTTGCTTATTATCAGATTCATGAAATCCAGGAAAACAATCATGGGTTTTCCCAGTCCAATCATTGGCTCGCCTTTGCAAATACTAGGAAATGTTCATCTTCAAGGGATGTCAAAGAAAAGACATATTTATAAGAGCATACAGAGGGTCTTCAGCACAAAGTGTAGAGCCCACTGTGCCAGGACCTGTGGGCTGTGATTTGGGAAGACTGTTTTGGCTTAGGCACAAACCCTAATTTCCCTGTTGGTTCAGGAGAATAGGGTGGAGCTTGGAGTTCATACCCTTCTATGAAATGGACAGAAAGCAGAATGTGGAAAGGCTTTCTTTGTGAAGGCTCAGTTCTGTGAACAAGGGGTTAGAATAACTATTGTCTTTTAATGGATACATTAACCTCAGTTGACTTCATGTACCCTTCTTGAAACAGAACCCAGGGCATAAGGCTTGACACTCTCAGTTTAGGTTGTGTGCCTAATTGTCCTGGTGCTCATTTAAATATCCCATCTTGGAGCTGAAGCCATTGCACTGAGCAAATAAGGTGCTGCCTCCCCCCCACCACCCTCTTAATCTAACAGTGAGGAACCCCCTGCCCCAGAACTCCACTCGGTCCATTCTACCTCTTTCCATGAAGATACGACTTTAGCCATAGGTCCTTGACAGACTCTCAATTCTGCTTTAGTATCAAGTCATCACCTCATAATCTTTATTTACTTTCCTGAAGAGGAAAACCATTGGAAACAACTTTTCCTTTAAGATAATTCTGAGAAATGGTCCTTTTTGCAGTGGTAGCTGATCACGATTAATCCTGCTTAGTAACATGTAATGAGTAGTTGTGTGTCCCAGGTACCTTATATGTGACCTCACTAGCCCCTCGCACTAATCCAGGGTGGAAACAAAGATTCAGAGGTGCCATGAGTTTTCTAGAATGACATAGCTAGTGGCAGAGAGGCAGCATGATGCTAAGTATTCACCTTATGACCTCAGGGATTCTCTCAGCCCTGTCTTGGGCTGAGCACTGGCATGCCTCTGAATAGAGGAGCCTGAGACCCTTTACAAGTGGCCTTCACCTTCTGCCTCTTACTTTCTTCTCCACTGGCTTTTCTTCCTTCTCTTTCTTTCTTCTCTCCTTGCTCGTCTTTACACTCTGCTTTTCCCTCCCTTCTTTTCCTTCCGTTACCTGGTCCTGTTTCTCCTCCCCTCACCTGCACCCCCATTTTTCCTCTGCCTCTTAAATGCCCAGAGCCCAAAGAGCCATAACCATCTTCCCTCCACCAGTGACCCCATGATCACCTCTTGCTATGATGTGTTTCTCTAGGCTTTGCAGGAAGAAATCACCATCTCTGGCTGCAAGATGAGACTGAGCTACTTGAGCAGTCGTACCCCTGGCTACAAATCTGTTCTGAGAATCAGCCTCACCCACCCCACCATCCCCTTCAACCTCATGAAGGTCCACCTCATAGTGGCCGTTGAGGGCCGGCTCTTCAGGAAGTGGTTTGCCGCAGCCCCTGACCTGTCCTATTATTTCATCTGGGACAAGACAGACGTCTACAACCAGAAGGTGTTTGGGCTGTCAGAAGCCTTTGGTAAGCCTCCCAGCCATGGGGCCTGGAGCCATCCTCAGATAGAATAGCATTTGGGATAACAGGGCTCTTTTTCCCCCCTCCTTGTTTCTTCTTACATCCTCACCTCAGAAACATATAAGACTTGGTTTGCTTTCAATAGTTTTAGTAGCCATCTATGAGCTAGAAGAACGTATTCAAAGACTTGAATGCGGGAAAAGTGACCATTTAAAACAGAAATATAAAGGCAAAAATGCCCTGGAAAAGCATTGTAGTGACTGTGATTGGCTAGAAGTGTCACAAAGACAGAGTCCCGCAGCCTTCCCCTGCCCATGCCCCACAACTGACGAGCTTGGACTTGTTGATTAAATACAAAGGAGCCTGGAACTCCTGGTTTCTTCACTTCTTGAAGGTATAAGGTACTAAGGTACTAAGATCCTTCCTTCACCAGAAATGCTCTATTGTCTCTTTATCTCATTTCCAGTCAGAGAGGTTGTCTTTTGTTGTTGTTGTTATTTCTTTCTTTAAGATGAGGCAAATGGTAGATATAGCCTCCCCAGGCTATATCTCCCCCACTGAGACCTTGGACTTTGGAGGGATGGTTATGCTCACTTCAGCTTCTCTCTTGGAGCAGAGACCCAGGAAGTGTTCAGAGCTGGTCTGTTAGCAGGACTAATCCTCCAAGCCCTTAGAGTAACAGTCTAGGGAATCCCTTGTCAACTTGAACTGTGCTTCAATTCATCCCCTTTCTCGATTTAGTAGGAATATAATGAGCAAGCAGAGAAGTAATGTTGTGAAAAGGAAAGAAGGAAATAAGGAGTGTCTGTTGAGTACCTGCTCTGGGTGGTGGTAGTATTCCCCCCCTCCCCCATGCATTAATATCACAGTTACCCTGGCAACCACCCTATGAGTCAGAAGATTATTTGCTGAAGATACACAAGAAAGGAACAGAGCTAGACTTTCCACATCTCCTCCCCAGAGGTTTGCATCCCACCCTACCCCCCAAAAAAGCACACTGGAAGCAAAGAAACACCTTTCACTGCTTGCAATCCCTTCTGTAGACCAGCAACTTCTGTTGTCCCTTTAAAAAAATGAGGTCCTACAACTTCTTTAGGTGAAATGAGTGTAGATAGTGCCTGCCAGTCAGCTGCAAAGGGAAGTTTCTTCACAGTGAGACTTCAAGGGTTGATGGTCATTCTCCCAAGGTCACAGATGACCTGTTAGAGGCTTAAGGGACTCAAGGTTAGAGAGACATATTCCAACAGTATTTCCCTTCTGCCATACAATCTTGTATGGCATCTAAAAGAAACTATCAGAGATGCCTAATTGTTAATTACTATCTTGAACAATTGGTGGAATACAGCCTCTGGAAAATAATGACTCCTTAGAAGGAAACTTGGAAAGAATGCAATGACTGTCTCTGCCAGTTCCTTTCAGTAAGGCAGTTATAGGACTTTTTACAAACCTAGCCCCAGGGAACCTGGCTCCCAGTAACCTTCTAAAGAAGCCAGGATTTATGAAACACAAGTGAAACCAGAGAATTTTCATATCTTGAGACTTCAAAGCAACCTGTAACTTTAAAAGTGCCCAAACTGAGTTGCTTTCCATGCATTCATAACTGATTTGTGTCTGTTTCTCTTTATAAAAACAATACCATGCTTACTAATAAAAATTTGATAAGTGAACAACAAAAAATAAAGCCATGTATGTTCCTATAAACAAGTAGTTATTTGTTAACATTTATTCTTTTTTTCATCTATAGTTTTTTTAAAAATAGGTATAATACTATACATTATCAGTATTTTCAGTTTAGCATTATTCCATGAACTTTCCCCCTATTACCACATGGTCTCCTAAGTCATAGTTTCTGCATGATATTCCCCAAACAAATGCACTTTGGTTTGTTCAACCTCTCACCCCTTTTGAATCTTTAGATTACCTCTCATTTTCCACTATTATAAATAATGCTGTGGTGAAGACTTTTGTGCCTAAAGTATTTTCCATACTACTAACTATTTCCCTGGAATTGATTCGCCTGGGTCTTTTTAAAGTATTTTATTCCTTTATTTAACTTTTCCTAATAATATGCAATAACTCTGCCAGAAAAAGGATTTAAGGCGCAGTATCCTTATGTTAGTTTTGCACTTAGATCTGGTTCCCACTTAGAAACAGGAACATTTTTTCCCCTTTCTAAAAAAGACAAGCAAGAGTTTTGCATGTGACTCTAAAGCCAAAAAAAAAAAAAAAAAAGATCTTTGTTCACCTATGTATTTTATGCCTTTTGTTTTTCACAGTTTCCGTGGGTTATGAGTATGAATCCTGCCCAGATCTGATCCTGTGGGAAAAAAGAACAGCTGTGCTGCAGGGCTATGAAATTGATGCTTCCAAACTGGGAGGATGGAGCCTAGACAAACATCATGCCCTCAATATCCAAAGTGGTGAGTGGATTTGTAGAATTTCTGGAGCCAGACCAGGGGGTGACCCTTGTCTAGAAACTTTTGAGTCCTGCTGGACCAAAAAATTAAAACTGAATATCTCAAATTTAAAAATGCAAAATTCATATGTGATCACTCAGAGGATTAGTCAACAAATATTCCTTAGATACCTGCTCATGTTTGCCATTCCTGGGCACAGGGAGTGCAGAAATGAAAGGCCCAAAAGTTTACACTCTTGGCAGACATTCCCAAGTTGTTTCACCACTGTGCCAGGAACAATGCCATCACAAGAGGGGGAAGGGAGGAGTCGATGGGGGCACAGAAGGGGACTCACCAACCCCAGCTAGGTCAGCAAGGCAACCCTTCAGAAAGGATTCTGAACTGAGCCTCAAAGAGTCTGTGGAATCAGAAACAGAAACATTTCTGTGTAGCAGGTAGGGAGGTCATTTGAGGGAGATGCACAGTGTGTGCCAAAGTGCTGAGACCCGAAAGAGGAATAATTGGAGAGAACATTCTTTGTAGTTTTAGCAAAAGTTGGGAAAAGCAGGGAATAGTAAAAGCCCAAGCTGGGGCCCTAAGCAGCTGGAGCCCAGGGTAGGGAGATTAGGACTTTTGATTTCATTCAAAGGCCAGTGTCAAACTTCTGAAAAGGATTATAGCAATCAAGTGACATCATCTGTGTTTTAGATTGCTCACTCTAATCGTGTTCTGGAATGGACCTGCTTATTACAGTAACAGTGTCAGATTTTGCTGGTCTGATCTACAGATGAAATGAATGCCAGCCAAAGAGGCAGCATGCTGGGGGAGGGAATTGATAAAGCTCTGGGCCAGAACAAGGAGTCCCGAAATTGACCTGTGAGTAGTCATTAGAACATGTTGGTCATCAGAGTCAGAAAGTCAAAGTATACAGAATTGCCATCTAACAGCAAAGTTTGTTTTCACTCACCTGAAAGTCTAGAGTTAGATAATGCGTGGCTGCTTTAGTGCTCTGTGGGGTCAGGAGTCCAAGTTCTGCTCCTCTTGTTGCTCTACTCAGGCTGCCATCCCCAAGGTCATGGTCCAAAGAGACCAACTTGAGCCTTCCCATCCACTTTGCAGCCAGCAGAGAGAAGGAAGAGGACTCTTCCATTGTGAGGACACCACTCAGCAGCGGCCCACACCACTGCTACATCACTGGCCAGAATTTAATCAGATACCAAGCATAGCTTCACAGGGGGCTGGGATCATAGTCAGTCCTGGGGAGTCATTGTCCAGCTAAACATCAGAAAGGTTCTGTGACCGCAGTAAAAGGACAGGGTGGATAGGATGGTATGCAAGGATGGTGATATGTCTGCCATACTCTGTATGTGTGTATGTATGTTTAAACTTGATGTGTAATGAAAATGAAAAGAGCACAGATAGAGTAGAAAAATAGTGTTTCAACTATATAAAAGTTAGTAATATCTGTTTAATAATGGACAGCTTCAACAAAGCTAACAATTGACAGTCTCAAAGAAGATTCATATGACCTATAATATCCCAGCTCATTCAGACTTCAGTGTGGGAGGAGTGAGGCAGAAGGCAGAGGGTCCAGTATGGAGCTATGGCAATAATACAAGAGATAAAGGATGATTGGAGTCCCAAAGAAATTGGTAAGCTTACCAATCACTGAGCAATCTTATTGTCCCTTCATTTTGCCCGTGGAGAAACTGAGGTCCAAGGGCAGACAGAACAGTGTGGAAACCTAGGCAAGATCTGGGATCAGCAACATCATAGCAACATCAAGTCAAAACCTCATCTGTGAGTTTCCCTCATGCATTTCTAGAAACATTTATTGGTCTCTACTTGTGCCCCACTCTGTGCCATTCATAAAACCAGAAGCAAAGAAAACGTATCTCCTTGCTTGAAATGGTATCTATTTAAAGAGAAAAACCTAGGTAAGTGCAATGAGGAACCGGTGCTCTCACAGACTAGGTGCATGAGGTATGTGCAACCTATTTGAGAGGCAGTGAAGCTGAATGGCTCAGAGCCTGGAATAGCAACACTTCCTTCTGTGTGACCTCAGGTACCACCTAGCCCATCCCCCTGTTCACGCAGGAACATAATCATACCTGTCTCACAGAGTTGTAATTGCTCAATCAGTAAAGCTCTATTATTTAGGGCACTGTTTTCTTTAGGGAGTGAGGCCTGGTGGAGCTCAGTCTGGGAGTGGAAGGCAGACATCGTGCATTTCCTGCAAAATCAAGGTGACCCTGTGATGGACCACAAAAGAGCCATTTCCTGCACCATGGGTGAATCCGTCCTCTGTCCTTTTCACAGGCATCCTGCACAAAGGAAATGGAGAAAACCAGTTTGTGTCCCAGCAGCCACCTGTCATCGGTAGCATCATGGGCAACGGGCGCCGCAGAAGTATCTCCTGCCCCAGCTGCAATGGCCTTGCTGATGGCAATAAGCTTCTGGCTCCCGTGGCCCTCACATGCGGCTCTGACGGGAGCCTCTATGTGGGTGATTTCAACTACATCCGAAGAATCTTCCCTTCTGGGAACGTCACCAACATCCTGGAGTTGAGGTACGTAAAGGGGTACCTTCCCACAGTTACTGTTCCTCCAGATGGGCCCGGCTTCATTACCTACTCAGCCCAGAGAAGGAGAATGGGACAGAGTTCACCTGACAGGTGCCAGGGCTTCTCAAGTCCCAGCTCGGTGGCTTGATCACAAATTGGAGGCCTCTGGGACACAGGTGCTGCTTTCCAAGTACCACTTCAATAAAGACAAGCCACTTCTGGGACAAGCAGATGTCCTTGGCATCCAGGTGACGTTGACGGCTCCTAGCAACCAAGAATTAGACTCCTTGAAGTTCCTCAAATCTCCTTTCTGTTTCCTAGCACCAGGCTGATTGGAATCAGTCACATGAGTTCATTAAAGGACAAGGAATGGCAGAATAGACAAGACCCCAAGCCAGTGTTACCACTTTGGCCTGTTACTTAACAATCATCAGAGTTAGGAGGAGTAGTTCTCTTCAGTAACCCAATTCTGAGGCAAGGCCCACCGACTAAAATTGTTCATGCCTCTCTGCTCTTTGGGGGGGCCACAGGGCCAGTCAAACCAGCCTGTTTTTACCCACCTAGATCCACATGATGGAACACAGTCATGCTCAATGGTGTTGGAGAGAGTCGCTGTGTGGGATTTTCTCTATGCCTCTCCATATTTTTCTATGCTTCTTGGAATCAGAGCACTGTCTTTAGAATGAGCTCTGAGGTTATAGGAAAGCTGCTAGAAAGTTCTAGCATTTCAGTAGAAATTACACTCTTCGTTTCCATGGAAATTACACCCAGTTCTCCTTACCACTGCTTTAGGGAACGGGGTCTGCCCATCTCCTGGGCTGAGTTCATGTGACCAAGACAGGCCCTTGAAGTGGAATGCCTTCCTCCAAAGGGGCCAGGGGAAAGGAAACTCACCTTTCTTAGGCTCCTATGACTTGCCCAGTACAATAGCTGTGCCAGGTGTGTATTGCTCTTGGCAAACAAGAAAAGGGCAACTCAAAGGATTGAAACAACCTGTCCTTGGTCCAGCTTGTAGGATGGCAGATCCATCCATATTTAGAAGGCCACACACAGTCTATCTCACCTGTGAATTTTCATCTGGCCTTATTGGGGGCTCCTTTTGTTTAAAGCTTTAAGTTCCTCCCTGGTGGCAGGTGCCTGTTGAGAACCTTACTCTGGTGTGTGCCTATGATAAGGAGAGTAAGGTTGCTGGCTGAATGACAGCCACTGTAGCCCTCAAGAGGAGTTAGTTCACATGCCCACCCTCCCACCCCTCCTCTGTCCTGCACACTCACAGGAAAAAGTGAAGAGGGTCTTTGGCCTTGGGAAGAATCACATGCTGTGGACTCATAAGAAATCAGATACCGGACTAAATGAGAACCAGGCCACTCATGGAATATTCTCTGCTTTTCTTCTCTTTTATATGAGCTGGACTGGCATGGACATCTGTCAGGGAACAAAGAACCTTTCACACTATCTTTCCATCTCCTGCTCTGTGATGGAAAACTGTGCTCTGAAGGGTTAGGCAGGTCAACCCACCTTCACAGGGAAGCTGTACAACTTAGGGCAAGAACCTTATCTTCTGGGCCTCTATCAATCATATCTTTCAGATAAGAGCACCTTTTTCCCTGTCTCTCTCTCCCATAGCTGCTAGGAGATCACAGAAGACAGAGAGTAGTGAAAGGGAAAGTGAAGGAAATTCAGAAAGGAAAAAAAAAATATCACTATATTATCATCTTACTATGTATTTTTCTAGGCCCGTTTCTCTACACCCCAGCTCTAGCAACTCCTATTCCATGGGCCCTCGGGGAGGATGGTGATGGACTCTGCAAACTCTCCACAGAGTGTTGGTCACTCTCTGGTGGAGCCCTGTGTACCCAGAGACACAGCATGAGCATGGTTATCTCTGGGAGGGTGTGTGCACAGGACGGGGAATCAATTGTTCCGACTTCTGTCTCAGCTCTGGTGGAATAGCAGAATGTGTCAACACCAGCCTCTTCCCCTGCAGTCAGCAGCAGTGGTACAGGGGAAGCAATGCCTCTTCTGTGATATATAGCTGATTGTAAGTGAGCTCACTGACAAGCAAAATCCAATATAAAATATATCAGTGTCATAGCTGCTAAGTCTTTATTTATTATAGCATTGTACAGTACCACTGCTGTCAAGTTTTCAGGCTGCTAATAATGATTCTAACCCTGCTGCTAACACCTCATTCTTTCTTCTATTCCCTGCTCTCCTGTCTTCTGTCAGAAATAAAGATTTCAGACATAGGTAAGCCAACCAGTGGAGAGTTTCCTGTCTCTCCTCTGCCTTGTTGCATGTTGTATGGTAAGCTGCTTGTGTTGATTTCTGAGGCTCAATGGTAAATGAATCCTGTGCGGTTGAAACTGATTGGGGTAGTCAGTTACAATGAGAGGGTGTCATTAATAATAGTCGGGGTGGGTGGTGAGAGCCTGAATGCCTTTCATCTCTAACAAAGTGTAGCAGCTGCTTTGGTTGTCCATGGACCTGCCAGACTAAAGTAATGGGAGGAAACCTTAAAACTTGACATAGTCATTTGAACAGCACAGTTTGCTTATCCTTGAAATAAATGAGACATGATCCTAGATGTGGTGAGTGACTCTCATGGTCACAATGGGCAGTGCTAAGAAATCTTGATCAAGTAAAGACTCTGAAAGAAGACAGGTTTGAGATTTGCACTTCATTGAGCACCCCACATGCCTCTGCCTCTGTGGCTGGAATGCCAGGTGACCCCAGCAAAAGGTTTGCTTACCATAGGGACCACGCAAAGAGAGCATCCTCCAAATATGAGCTTTAACATGGAGTTGATCTGCCATATAGGTGTGGGGGGGGATCCCACAACCAGGAAGGCGTGGACCATGTCAGACATACCGAGAGCTGTCTGCATGTCAGTGTCACCTGTCACATAGTGCTCATCTGACTCCTAGATTATAATCATCTCAAGTTCCCCCCACCCCACCCCCACATACACACTAATGAGTACCTTCAAAATAGACTTGCACAGAGGAAGCTGTGACCTGGACTGCCACAGAATGATTGTCGGATTTCCACATGTGACTCAGATCAAACTGGCCCGTTGGAGGGAGGTTAAGTTAGGACAGAAGAAAATCTGAGGATGGCAGAAATATCAATAATAGTAATAGAAAGAGAGCAGATAGTGCAGTAAAGAGGAGTCATGTGACCTACAAGGATGATAGCCTCTCATTCTCAAACCTCCTTGTAAGGCAGGTACTCATGATGCATCCAATTTCCAGAAGAGAAAACTGAAACTCTGATGTGTGATCTTGAAAAAAATTATCCCTCTGGGTTTTAGTTTCTAAATTGATATTAATAAAATCTCCCCCAGAGGTTATTGTGAGGGTTACAGAGAGTGTCTATAAAGTATCTAGCATTGGAGCTGGGCACGGTGGCATGTGCCTGTAAGCGACAGCCTATGGAGCATGGCTGGGACTGGGGATCACAGTTTGAGTCCCGTCCAGGGCAACGTAGTGAGACCTAGTTCCAAACAAATAGCCAGGGCATGGTGGCGCACATCTGTAATCCCAGCTACCTGGGAAGCTGAGGCTGGGGACTGCTTGAGTCTGTGGTACCCCGGGCAACGAGAGCCTGCAGTTCCATGGGCAAAAATAGAGAGACTTAGTCTCAAAAAAAAGAAAAGTATCTCGCATTGTTCCAAGTACATAGAGGAACTCCAAAATATTAGCAGTAAAAATTAAAAATAATAATAGTATATATTATCACCACCCATACTAATTGTATGATAATGATGATGTCTCCATATTTCCCAAAAAGGAATTCAATTCTCTTCCAACCAAAGACACATGTATCAAGGAAAATGAGAAAAGGAAGAAACACACGTATATACTTTTACATTAGATAAGATTGTGAGCTTCCTGGTAGCCAGAGTAAATAAGGAAACATAATTATTTCTATAGTTTGCATTATCAGAAATTAAAAAACATACCCGCTTCCCAAGGGAAGAACATTTTGTCCTGACTCTGAAATCTAAAGAGATTTTTATTAAACTTTGTATGGGTGATACTAAACTCTATTTTTCCATGTGCACTCAATTCAGTTGTGCAGAAAATACAGAATTATATTTAATATGAAGGTCTAAGATGAGGACCTAGCATTTCACATGAGAACCTTCTATCTTTGGTGGTAACTGCCTGGGACAAAGCAGTTGGTCACAGGGCTCAGAGGCCAAGGTGCTTGTCTAACGTTGCTATGCATTCATCATGTGGCCTTGGGTTGGGCACCTGGTACTTCAGGTCTCCAGCCATCTCCAGTACATTAAAGAATTATGGTTTGGATGCCTTTTGTTTCTGATTTCTCGTGATCATTTGATATGTCTGTGGTTTGGTTTCAAAACTAGCTTCCCTCTCTCAGTTCATGGGTTTCTCAGGTGCTTACAGCCATTTCTAAACTGAACTAAAGGGAAAGGGGCAAAAGACATTTCTTTCTACCTTCCAGTTTTCTAAAGACAGTCAGGAGTGGGAAGCCCTGGGTCCAGCTCTGATTTTAGCTGGCACCTGGATATTAGGAAAACCTTTCCTCTCCCTGGGCTTTAGTCTTTCTGTCAGTAAATGTCAGAAGTGGATTAAAGAAATTCTAAAATTTTGTCCTCTTTATCCATTAGTATTTACTGTCTCAGCTGCTCCCAGGAAAGAGTCTGAGTACAGGCTGTTGCCATTCACCCCGTGTGTGTCCCCAGGGCAGGCTTATCTCTGCCTTGGCCTTTTCAGCGTTAGTTCCAGCCCACATGCTAGTCATGCTCAGCACAGGACTGCTAATCCTCGGATCCCTTCAGGAAGTAGGCATCCTCACCTCCTCCCAGCTTCCTTCCCTAGGCTGGTGGAAGAATGTATGAAGCCTCTGGTTCAGAAGTGTATTTGAGCTCCAGTTTCCATCAAACCCAGATGCACATATGATGTTAACTCTAACAAACCTTTAACTGCCCCAGAAATCAGGTAGATGGGACAGAATTAAGTGTGACATACTTAGCTTTTCCATTATGCAGCATAAGTATTCTGAAGGCTTCTCAAGGTGACCAGCTGCCATTTATTCAGCATTTTTATTTTTTAATGAAAGAGACACTAGGCTTAAATATTTATATGCTTTAACTATGTAGTCCTCAAAATAGCCCTTTAAAGTAGATGTGTTTATTCCCATTTCTTAGATGGAAAAACTGCAGCTCAGAGTAATCATTTGCCCAGGTCATTGACCAAGTGGTAGGGCATGCTGGTCTTTGAACCCCTGTCTGTATCCCCCAGGGTTGCCCCTGTTGTGATCAGAGGCCCTTTGTACAGGACAGACTTTATTCTTAGACGCACTAAGGGTTCGCACTCAAAAGTATCAAATAGATCACCTTTTCCTCCAAAGGATTCCTGGACTTACCACTCCTACCAGGACAGCCCCCACACCAGCCAGAAAGCAGTCAGAACCAGGTTTGGAATCAGCTCATTAGCTTCAGAGATGATCCTCATCGCCTCTACTTCTTGTAGCTTCTGGTGAGGGTGGGGGGTGGAAGGTGAGGGACATAATTATGTTAAAGAAAGTAGAAAATAATGTGGGTTCTTAGGAACGCCTCTGGCAATATCTGGAGATAGAACCATGACCCTGCCCGTGCTCAGTCCTGGGGAAGAGGAGTCAGAATCAGGTCACACAGGATCCCTGCCCACAGATCAGGCCTTGCGTCCAGGCTTCTTCCATCTCTAGCCCTGAAGACATTTATGGCTTGAGGTGTATTCTGAGACCTTGCTACACACAAAGTACAGGTGAACAGTATTGACATCCCTGAAAACTTGTTAGCAATGCAGACTCTCAGACTGTACCCCAGAACACTGTGCTGAAGGATACCCCTTTTAAACAAATCTCCAGGTGATTCATATGCCTAGGAAAGCTTGAGATGCCCTATTCTAAGGCCATGATTTTCAGCTTCAGACATTACAGGGAAGGTTTTCCTTTCAAAAATCTTTTAGGTGATTCTGGTGTGCAGCTGTGTTTGAGAGCCATCACTCAAAGGTCCTTACCAATAAGTGCTTCCCTTTACCCCTGGGAAGCAGACAGTTGTTCCTTCACTGACTCTTGAAACCAGAAGACCTCCCGGGAGCACCTGCTTTGTGACAGCCCAGGCCCCAAAACCACTTCCTGCCTCTGGGGAGTTCGAGATAGCATTGAGAGAACTAAACAGACAAAGGTCTCGAGGTGTCCAAGACACCGCAAGGATCATCTGTTTCAGGTCTAGTAGGGATGCAGAGAGGGAAATGGCTATTCCGGCAGTGGGGTCGAAGTGGCTATTCCGGCTAGGAGCCCAGGAGTGATGCTGCAGCTGCGGTGATACTGGATCTGACTCTCAGGGATGAGCAGATGCATATATGGTGAATAGGAGCTTTCCAGAACCTGAAAAGTATTGTGGGGAAGTGAGAAGAATTTTGGAGTGAAGCAGATTGGAAATAGAAATGCACACTGCTGCTTAGCACAGGCAGGTCCTGGACAGGTCACTTCACCTCTCTTAGTCTCAATGTCCAAATAGTATTTTAAAAACAAAAGCGAGCTTGTCACATGACTAGAGTGAGGTCATGTGTCCCAAGTGTTGTGCAGCATCTGCAATAGAACAGACACCCAGAAGCTGGAGCCACTCCTCCTCGTAGTGACGGTCACTGGTCTCTGCCTCTCTGCCCTGAGGACAGTTGACACAGCTCCCAGGAGGCCCAGGTGCCGCTCATGGTCCAGCTGACCAGAGAAAGTGAGTTGAAGACGGTTGCAAGAGCTCTAGCACCTAGAAAGGGCTGCCGAGATGAATACTTTTATTGGAACCTAATGGCAAGCCTGTGAGTGAAGCCAAGTAAGGACTTAGCTGTGCCATAGCTGAGACACCAGCACCTGGAGCCATTTAGGTGACTTGCTCAACTAAGGACCCCCATCTCCTAAGATCAGCACTGCCTCTTCCCCTGCATTAAACTGCCTGCCAGACAGCACATTCATTCCTAGGCACAAAGATGGGGCACAGCAGTCAGAGACTCTGGGGCACCCTGCAGAGGCCTTTTCTGGAATTCGTGGGTCCGAGAAAATACCTGTGAGCAGCACTTTTCTGGGGCGGAGCAGGAAGACAGGAACCAGAGGTTCAGGAGGCCGAGTGAAGTAACAGGGCCCCTCCATAGTCCCTCAGCACCCACTTTTGCCAAGGTAGACAGCATGAGTTTATCATGAGTGATGCATCAGTGAAATAAGCATCACCAGCTCCCCATTGTCAGGGGGAAAACAGATGCCTCAGTATCACAAAACAGCATCTAAGATCACTGCATTTTAACCCAAATCAATGTCAACTACACAGAGAACATGTCAAGATAAACAGGACATCTCTCTTGTTAGCACCATGCCCAAGAGGGAAGTAAAAGGAAAGCTAAGCGATATGATTGGAAATAATGTTTAAATAAAAACAAAAGTGGAGGCACCAGCCATAAAGCAAGTGGGTGACTGCTGTGGGCTAGAAGACACCCAACTGAATCATGGAAAGACAAAAAGTACTTAAATTCCCATTTCTTCCATTTAAACCTTGACAGATGGGGAAAATAGACATATTAATAAATAGCCACAGCATTATGTAGTGTCCTAAAACACACATCTGAATCTCAGCACCCAGAGAAAGGTCAGGAGGGTTTTGCCAGAAAGGGTCCCCTTTGAGGGGACACCAGAAGAATGAGGCATTGAGTCAGTTGACAAGGAGGGAGGGACATTCCTCAGAGCAGGAGCAGCAGGTGCAGAGAGACTGAAGGTGCATTTCAGGGACAGTACTAGATTCCTGGGTACTAGAGTCCTTTGAGGAAGGTCACAAAGGGGCCGGGAAGATGGAGCAGAAGCCTAGCTCAAAGGGTCCTGTGTTTCATGGGACTCGGGAGTCTGAGCTTTGCCTGTGAGAAATGGCAGTGCTGTACTCAGGAAGGCATAGAGGTGACACGTTGGCATTTGGGTTAAATTAGGAAAGAATGGTCGGGGGAGGACCCCCGCTGCAGGCAGACAGTTGGAGAAAATCTTGTCATCTTATTTGAATTCAAGAAGAAAAAACAAGGAAAAAAAATCTAAGAAAGTCTTGGATCTGGAAGGTGGGTCCTATTAGAAGCTGCCAGTCCCCAGATACTGACCCAGCAGTTTTTGATGACAGAGTGCCAGGCTAGGACCTTCGGAGGTGGCGACACTGAAAGATGACAGTGCCCCAGGCTCCATATGTAATTGGCATGTGTTAAGCTGTAAAACAAAGTTTTGTTTTTCAGGGGGACCCAAACTTGATGTGCCTGATAAAATGTGGGCTAGCTGCTTTGTCGGCTTTTCTGATTCTCCCTTCCACCTTGAAGGCACATAAAATGCCACTACTTGGCTGGTACTTTCAGCGCGGCTCTGTCCATCTCCCCTGGTTCCCCAGCACACTCAGTGTCCAATGGGAATAATCAGTGCCCAGCCTTCCAAGCTGAATTTTGAATCAAATGTCTTTCCAGACACTTGAGTCATCTGCCAATATTGAGTTGTGTAAGGAACCCGGAGTGATCAGGCTGTGTGCAGGAACTGAAAACTAGCTTCCCAGGAGCTAGAAGCCCAACTCCAATGTGGCCTAAATTGCGGAGAAATTATAAATCAGTGACCATATGATAGCCAAAAATTGAAGCTTAAAAACATGTCTATTGTAGTTCTCTCCAAATGAAAAATTAGAAGGGCTGATAACTAAAATAACAATTATGATTTTTGAGTACCTACCACGAGCCATGCATCATGCTAAATAATTTTTGTGTATGATTTTATACTGTTTTCTCAATTCTCTGGCAAGGTAGCAGTTAACAGTCCCATCTTGTAGATGAAGAAAACCCGAGGTTCAGGAGGTCAGCCGCTTGCCAGGCTCCAGAAGCTGAAAGGACAGAGCTAAACCTGGAGCCCAGACTGATCTCACTTCAAAGCATGTGCATTTTCCCTCTTGGGTGATGAGGGATAGGACTTTGTCTCCATGATCCTCTGTATAGTCCTGGTCTATCTTCTCTTTCACTGTTAGGGTAGTCTTGTCAATTAGTCTATTTTCCAGAATAGGAACAAAACAACTCCTTATTTTCCTTGGGTGTTGCTACAAATTACAAAACAATCCTGCAATTCACATTTATCTAATTGGAGGAGGAAAACTCCTGAGCTTCTGATCAGTACAACCTAAGTGTCAACAGAAGTTGGTGTTGACACTGCCAGGGAGTCAGATCTGGCAGGGTCTTATCAATGGGTCCCAAGTTGGGGGCGGGGCTGCTGTAAGAACTGTGGGAAAGGGGTTTGTGTTTCAAGTTCTCAATGTGTTTTTTGTTGTTGTTTTGTTTTGTTTTGTTTTTTAATGAAGTTTTCGCGTTTCTGCCATGGATTACAGGCCACCTATTGACAGTCCCTTTAAGAAGGCATATACTGAGCACCTAATCTGGGTGTGACACTGATCTGGTCATGACAATCATGAACAGGAGGCTTTTGCATCAGTAATTGGGTGGGAGAGGCAGTTACATCAATCACTGGCATCAGAAAAGTTGGGGGACCAGCACCCAAAATAGATACATCAGCCCCAAAGACTGTTTTGCTTGGGTTCAAGTTCTGCATCTCTGGCTGTCTATAGCAGAGAAGGAAACATTCACCCACTGGCATGTCCTTGTCTTCCAGTCACAGTCCAGCACATAAATACTACCTGGCCACTGACCCCATGACCGGGGCTGTCTTCCTGTCTGACACCAACAGCCGACGGGTTTTTAAGATCAAGTCCACAGTGGTGGTGAAGGACCTAGTCAAGAACTCCGAGGTGGTCGCAGGAACAGGTGACCAGTGCCTCCCCTTTGACGATACTCGCTGTGGCGATGGGGGGAAGGCCACGGAAGCCACACTCACCAACCCCCGGGGTAAGGACTTACTGTTTGCACATTACCAGTAACATTTACTGGGATATTTTCCATTTCCAAAAGAAATATATATATAGCAGAAAATCTTGGAAAATACTAGGAACTATACAAAGCAAGTTAAGGTTGTCTTCATTCCACTTGCCAGAAATATTCCCAGCTAGCATTTCATTTCTTTTCTTGTGGTCATTTTACTAAGTATTTGTGAGCATGTAATACTCACCAAAAAGAAAAACAACTCTTGAGGCTAGGGATCACTTGAGTCCACAGGTTCGAGACAACCCTGGACAACATAGAGAGACCTAGTCTCAAAATAAATAAATAAATAAAATAAATGCTATACAAACAGCAGTAATATAAGTTAAAACATTTATATACATATATACATACATGCATATATACATACATACATACTCTATGGTATCCAACTAAATGGATATCCCATCATTTATCAACCCTGTTCTCTTGGAGAGTTATCATATCTCTCATATTAGTGTTTTATAACAGCATCACAGTATATCATCCTTGCACCTGTCAATGTGCTTAGATGGGTCCTTCAAAAAGCTGAACTTTTTCATACCCATTATCACAATTTCTCATTCACTTATTCATAAGTATTTACTGAGTTTATAGGGCACCGTGGTTGAGTAGATAAGTTCATTAGAGTAGAACACAAAAGACTTGAGCACCAGTCACTCTGACACAGGAGAGGCACACAAAATCCACATGCTTGAGTGACCAAAAGATTTTTCCGGAGAAGTCATCGTTATCAGCAAATATCGATCAGCAGAGTAATCACAGTGTTGCAGGCCCTAATGCCAGTGACCTTCAGGATCCAAGCTATCAATAACATAGCAGTGACAATACCTTCTGTGTCCAGTTCATAGATTGTTCTGAGGGTCAAAATTAATATATTTTATTTGGTATCTTATCAAAAATGTCATGATTGATTTTATTATTAACTAGTGTCCTAGTAAATGAATTCATGGTTGTAGAATGGTTGGTAAAATGCATTTGGCATGGTACTTTCAAATCAAAATAGTAGACACTAATGAATTCAGACAGTGCTATATTCAAATTCAATCCTTGCTACCTAGTATCTGTGTGACTTCAGGTGAGTTCCTTAACCTCTCTGAACCCTGCTTTCCTCTTCTATAAAATAAAGGTATACTGTATTGATGTAGTACAGATTAAATATCTTCTGGAATCTAAATTCTTGGCATAATGATACTAGGCATATGATAAAATTCCCATAGATAGTGCGGCCTATTGTAATTGTTAATATTACTACATTGTATCCTATTATATGGTGTCTCCATGCAGGCCTGGAATAGTCATGTGGTAACTTTGCAGGATATATTGTGGCATCCATGGCCAATCTCTCTCCTGATTATAATTTCCTAGTACTGAGAGAAGAGCTGAAATGGAAAGAACACTGGACTTGCATTTCAGGGCCCTGCATTATGGTTTTGCTCAGCCATTCATTGGCTATTTGTCCTCTTCTGGGTCTCAATTTTCTCATTGCTGAAAGAACAGCTTGAGCTAAATGATCCCTGAACCTCCTTTCCATCACAACATTCTACTCACTGTTACAATAGTTTCTGAGAATTTTTATTCTCTCCGGGTTTTCGTCAGGGCTCTATAAACATATGTATCCTTTACCCTACACACACGTGCACACACATATGCACATGCCTGCACATAATCATAAAATGTAGTGGCAGTGAAATTGCCCCAAAACCTATAATTAACCCAGATAAATGACAAGGGTGCCACAATATACAGACAGTTTGCAGCGTGGAGTTGGGGGGAGGAAAGATGTCCATCTATTTAGCACAACAAAAGAAGAAAAAATGCAGTAATTAATCAGGGGACAGATCGCTTCTATTAGCCTGTGCAGCCAGCTTTGTAAACAAGAAACATGATTGTTCACAGAGCACTCATCAGTCCTAGTAAATGGAAGAGAAGGGCCAAGTGGAACCAGTTAAACAAGTTAACTGCCCTGGTACCCAAGAAATGCAATTAATTTACATGTTAGGCAGGATACAGAGGAAAGACTTCCCCACTTTATGGCTGTCTGGTTCCCCAATGAAATCACCTGCCAGCCGTGGGCTGCTTCAGAAGGGATCAGGACGGAACTGTTGTCCAGAGGGTTTTGACCACACGAAGACCTGTGGCTATGAAGCCATCCAGCTGGCCAGTCATGGGCACATGGGCCCAACATTAAGGACTGGAGACCCCAAGTCCTTGTTTATCTGAGCCTTTGCACCCCTGAGCAGTTCACTTTCATGGAGTACAGCCAACCCTTGTGATTTTCGTGATTCTGAACCAGGGAGGGAAATCAATATCAACCATGAGCATTTTTTTTTGTTTTTTAATAATTTTATTTATTTATATATGTATTTTACATCTTTGCATTCTCTGGGATTTTCCCACCACCTTATCACACCTTGGTCCCAGTCTCAGTCGCCCCCTGCATTCTCATTTCCGGAGGTGGGTGAGGCCAACCAACTGTATATATATGTTGGAAAAAAATTCTTCAGGTGATTCTGAAATTCGTGCTGATTAAAAAGTGCTGCAGAACTCAAACTTTAATTTCTATTATTATTATCCAAAGTGCTTGTCAAAAATACACATAGATGCTCAGGCTCCACTTCAGATTTTTCTGAAGCAGCTACCTGGGAAGTCACTTCAGCAAGCTCCCAGGTGATGTTTGCGCATATCCAAGAGTGGGGAATGCAGACTTAAAACAATATTTTCACTTAACAGCTAAGAAAACAATAGTAGAGACATCCAGTGACTTGCCTAAGATCACACAGTTTGTCAGGGAGAGAGTCAACAGAGTGGGACAAGTCTAGCCGTAAGCATATGATGTCAAGTACAGGGTGTCTCCTTTAGAAATAAAGTTCACCCATAAGGATATTTTTCTAGGCTCTATATTCTATAATTACCAATGACACTAAAATAATAATGGAATAGAAAATTATGATGGATTATTCTCATGGAAGAAAAGAAAAATTGTTACCAAAATGGGAACTTGAAGATTCGAAATACAGGTCGACTTCAGAAGGGAGTTAAATAGTCCCATTTTAATATTGAAAAAGGTTCTCTTTACCATTACTTCAAGTGCTTAACCAACCCCCAGATGCTATGGGTCCACTTTCAGTGTGTGATTAAGTTGATAGGTACAACTCTCCAGAGACAGCAAGGCGGATGGGCAGCATCCTGGAGAATCTGAAGACCTGGGTTCTAATCCCTGCTTTGGAGTCCGTCTCCTTGTCTTTCGAGGGAACAAATGTTGTAGAAAGATGTAATGAAAACTTGAGCTGGGGCGCTCTTTCAACCAGCCAGGCCCTGCAAGAGGTTTCCACCTCTAGTGCTGAATTCCCTGCTCTGTCTTCTGTGCTCCAGGTATCACGGTGGACAAGTCCGGCCTGATTTACTTTGTGGATGGCACGATGATCCGGCGCATTGATCAGAATGGAGTCATCTCCACCCTACTGGGCTCCAACGACCTTACCTCGGCTCGGCCCCTCAGCTGCGATTCCGTCATGGACATTTCCCAGGTAGGCAGACCCTGTGTCTGCAGCTGGCACCCAGTCAGCGCAGTGGCCCTTTCCCTTTCTTCTTCATTAACCTACTAAGAACACATGCCTAGTGCCTGTAAAGAACACAAAGATGGGGAGGTAAGGTCTGTGCTCTGGGGATTCACCACCAGTAGTGACAGAGTGAGGTACAGGAAACAGGGAAGCCTGCAAGTTAGCAGAGACTCACAGTGATTTCAGATCCATAGCTGTCCAAATTCCTTCCTTGGAAGCACAGGTACTTGCATATTGCCTATGCTCCTCTAAACTGTAAGCTACATGAGGTCAGGAATTTGCTCAGTCTTTTCTGCCACTGTAACCAAGGTGTCTGCTACACAATATCAGTTGGTTGGTTGGATTCTTGCTTGCTTGTTTGCTTGCTTCATTGCATAGTTGCTTGGTTGGTTGGTTGAATGAGTCCTAACCATGTGTCTCTCTCCAGCTGCATAGCTTTACGCAAGTTACTGATATTCTTTGCGTTTCATGTTTTCTATCTGTAAAATGGAAATAATTGACATGGGCCTGACAGGATTGCTTAGAAAATACATGAAAGACCACAAGCAAGACCCCCTGCACTTGGCACTCAGTAGTGAACAAAAAACAGAAGTGCTGGTCCCACTTTCACAAAGGAGGTCACATTTGTGCTGGTGTTTGAAAGTTCAATAGGGGTTTCTGGGTGATAAGGAAGAAAGGAGATGGTTCACACAAAGGAGGATCTACATGCAAAAGAACAAAGATGCTCATCGGCCAGGTGTATTTAAGGAACATTGGGAAATTTAATTCCAGAGCATAGGATTCTTGGAAATAGCAGAAGTTAAAACTGAAGGGCATGATTTGGAGCCAGCCAGTGAAGGACCTGAGCGTACAATGACTAAGAGTTTGTCCTGAGTCTAAGCGGCCACCAGGAGGTGGCCTGAGCCTCCTGACCCTCACCACGAGGGAGCTGAGCAGAACACAAGTGTCTGAATCTTCAGTATGTCCTTAGTTTGTCCTGCAATGAGTTGGCAAGAGTTTGTCCTTTATTGTTCCATCCTTTGGCAGGACCTGGCTAGTGCTGAGTCAGTGAATATCCATCTTGCCAACATTTGCAAAACTAAGAAAATAAGGAGGCTTGAATTACATTAAATTGCAAATTGGTGTCAGCAACATCCAAGCTTAGCACTCTCAACCCCCTCATTTCTAGGGTACCCTGTACCAGGTTGGCCCTTTTCCACTGACCTTGGACCTGCTCCCTAAGACCCATCGCTGCCTCTGAGACTGACCTGTGTCACAGAGTCCCTTCCCCAGAACCCTATGGCTGCTGCAGATGAGGCTACAGCAGCCATGTTACATGCCTGTCAGATGCTGGTGTAGCTGCCCTCTGCACCAACTAATGCGATTGCTATGCACCAGGATGAAATCTGTTCTCTGCCACTCGTCTTTCCAACTTGGCAGGCTTCCCCTTACTGACTTGAGAGTTTCCCTCTCCAGTCTGTGAGCAAGCTTGAATCACCCATCAGGGAGCTGCCACCGCCTGAGGATGTGCACACAAGTGCTTTCCATTCTCAAAACGGGCCCTCCACCAGCCAACATGGGGTGCTGACATTTCTCAATCCACACACTGGAAAATTGTTTAACTTTAGACAGAGGCACTCCTGCTAAGCAGTCAGATCAAACGCTTGGAAGACAACTGGCATATAGCGTGCGTATTTTGGAGGGGTGGGAGGTGTATTTTGGAGGGGTGGGAGCATACTTAGATTCAGACATCTTGAACTGAGATTTCTGTGCCCCTGGTTCTCACTGCCCTCATCTGAATCTAAGCATGGAATATTTTTCTTTTTTAATTTCTCTAGGCACAAGGATGGGGGGGGGAAGGGGCATACACGTGCATACCTGAGTGTCTTATATATAGGGGTAAGAACACTGGCTTTTGTCATCAGAGCTTCCTCTGTTATGAACGCCCAGCAACAGGGAAGCTGGAGAGCTCAGAACACAGGGCCATGCAACCTGGACCTATTCCACTAGAAAGAGACAAAGACCAGGCCTGGAAGAAACTAGAGGGAGATGTAGAGGAGAGAGGGAACAGAAGATGGTGCCACAGAAGACTAGTTCTCAGCTCAGCCAGCTGTGGCTGCCACAAACACAAGTACCACCCTTAGAGTCCTGAGTGATTTCCTGAAAATTCACTATGGGCCGGACACTCTTAGAAATGGAGGTACAGAGATAACACAACTTTCCTCTGCTCTCCTAGCTATCACAAGAGTCCCTCAAGACAGATACTATCTACTCCATTTTACAGATAAGGAAACCAAGGTTTGGTGGGAGAAAGCATAGTTATAAATGCAGAGCCCTGTGCTATATGGCAGCGGGGATGGGGAAATGAATTTTCTTTTCTGTGCAATCTAGTACATAAATTGCACAGCACAGCATCTGGCAGCTGGTGATAGGCTATAAATATCAGTTCCCTTTACAAGTTACAGAACTTCCTTATACATTGTCTTATTTGATTCTCACAACTACTCTATGTAATATTTATTACCTTTCACACCTGGGGATAGCAGTTCGAAGTATTTCGGAAGCTCGGGTCCTCACTGCCAAACCAAGCTCGAGAGGGAGGCACCCTAGCTCTGAGTCCCCCATGCTGCGTGTGCCGCTCACAGATCAGCTCTCCGTTCATCCATTTGACAGCCCAGTTCTGAAAAGATCTCTGCAAGAGTCAGGCAGGCAGCTCAGAGTGTTTTAATAAGAGCACTATCTGCTCAGGAGAGGGGGAGAGAGGACTCTCTTCCACCTCCAAGTCACAGAATGTGGGAGCTAGAGGAGCCTCAGAAGTGATCTCTCTAGACACACTCCATTTGGTGATGGGATTTTCTACCTCAGCAGGAACAGCACCAATAGGGAGGTGAAGTCACAAGAGCCTGGGTGCTTGGCTGGGGCAGAACCATCTCACAGGCACTGTGGCCAGGAGGACCAGCTCTCAGATAGCTACCCCTTCTTCCTGGGTGCCTGTGGGTATGAGGGGGGAGCAGGCCTCTACCTACCCATCCCCTTCCCCTCCCTTTCTCTTCCTAGCCACCTCTTCCCTCCTCCCATCCACCCATCAGGGAACCATCTTTTCATCGTAATGACAGGCAGAAAGGTCTGTGAGCGGGTCTCTGAGGTACCACAAGACCAGAGGGCATAAAATATTTAGCAGCCAGTGTTGACAAGAAATGGGTTTTAGAAAATTGAAAATTCCCCTGTCACTTTAGAGTAAACTGTGTTCTTGATGTAGCCGCAGGCTCCAGTGACGCTAGGCTCCAGAGAACACTGGAAAGTGCAAAAACAGCAGCCCTGGTCTGCGCCACAGGATTCCTTTTTCTGTAGAGATAGAAGGAACCAGGCTGGGGTGAGGGAACAGGAAGACTCTGGAAAGCAAAGCCTGGTTGTTGGGCTGGGGCTCAGAAGAAGTGAGAAGGGGCCCACCCTGTGCCAATGTGCTGTGACATCTCTGAACTGAAGGGGTAGATGAGGGGGGCCTCGTCTCACATGAATATGTTATTGGAATTTCTTTTACCATCATAAATTGCACATGTACATTATAGAAAATGCAAGGTTAAAATTACAAAGAAGCAAGATACCACTAATGCCAATAACATTAATATATTCTGCAATCTTTTAATCTCCCCTCTTTCCATAGTCTGATTTATTGTATTTTTCCTCAATTGGAATCACACTGTGCTTACAGTTCTATAACCTGTTTTTTCCACTTAATACATGGCAAACAATTTCCCCATGTCATTAAATACCCATTTATAATATTTTAATGATGACACACAGTATTCTAACTTACAGGTGAACTAAATTGTAATGTATTTTGCCAGTTCATGTCTTTGGACATTTGAGTTGATTCCATGTTTTTAGCAATACTTAAAAAGGTTGTGAGAAACAGCCTTATAGACAGAAATATACAAGTGTTAATTTATTACCTGAAGGTATACCCTTGTTTAAATAAGCCCAGACTGTACCAAATATCAAGGGCTTGTGAGGGACTCGGACCTAAAGTAGTGAGTTCTTTGGGAAGTGGGGTTAGTCCCTGTCAGCCCCTCCAAGCCATGAACATTTTGGAAACATACTGGCAAAGGACTTCCCTTAGTCCCTACACTCCCAACGTGATACCATCCAGCCTCCCCTTCCTGAGCAGAACAGTCCTCACCTCAGACCCCACTGCTGTCCTCTCCTGTATGCCTATTGAAGGCTCACTGTGATCCCTGTCAGCATCCCAGCCTGACTCAGAGGAAGCTAACATGTGGGGCTCAGGACCTCTGAAGCCCTTTGTCCCATTGCCACTTCATGAACCCCTTGCAGAAAGACCTGTTCTCTGAGGTACTGGAAATCATTAGCTGAGCAGGACTTCACAAACTCAGTGTGCGGAGTCCCCACCCACCACCAGATTCGGTAAGTTTGGGGAGAATTCTGCCATTCTGCATTGCTGGCCAGCTCCCTGGCCATGTCAGCATTGCTGGTCTGATGATCACACTTGAAGGAGAAGGGATTCTATTTTCATTCCCAATCCCACTTTAGGTCATTTGAATGTGCAGTTTTTAGAACCTCTGGTCTACAACTAAGAAAGACAGGGCTGTGGTGATTTTGTCTTGGCTTTCCCCACATCTAATCATTTATTAATCCATGAGTTCAGAGAATTAAATCATTTTTCACACATGTAGCATATCAAAAATTCATGAAGTCTTTCATAAGCCTCTGAACCATCCCTCCTTCAGCCTCTATCTGCCGTCTACTCCCTCTGCTGTCCTGACCTCCATGACCTCCACCTGACCTCCATGACATTTATTGTCTCTATTCATGCATTTGCTATGTACAAATCAGTCACATTCCTGTTTGCAGATGATGTGGACATTGAGACTCAGTGAAACAAAGTGAAACAAAGTAACTGCCCAAGCTTTAAGTCATGGGACTAGAATCTGAACCAGGGTAGACCAAAGTCCACCCTCTTGCCTCTTGTTTTATTTCTTTGCCTGTCTGTTTATCTTTCTATATCCCTATCTATCTACTGTGTTGTTCATGCTATTTGGCCAGCTTAATGGAAATCAGTATCTCAGGAGTGGCTCTTGCATGGGTTCACTCTGATCAGAGGAGCCGGGCACGGTGGCTCATGCCTGTAAGCTTCAGCCTATGAAGCGGCTGGAGCTAGGGATCTTGGTTTGAGTCCCACTCGGGGCAACACAGTGAGACCTAGTCCCAAAAAATACCTGGATGTGGTGGTGCGTGCCTGTAATCCCAGCTACTTGGGAAGCTGAGGCTGGGGATTGCTTGAGTCCATGGTACCCCGGGCAACATGAGCCTGCAGTTCCATGGGCAAAAATAACGAGACCTAGTCTCAAAAAAAAAAAAAAAACCACACTCTGATCAGGGGGATGACACCTTAGTTCATGACAGGCTGCTTTGAGGCTCAGGCTGGGACTAGGTGTGAAAGCTCTCAGGACACTGGTATAGGTTCTATGAGGTATGGGACAATGAGTGGTGGGCCCCTAGACAGGCATTTCAGTGTTGTTTTTTCCATTGTTAGGTTCGCCTGGAGTGGCCCACAGACTTAGCCATCAACCCAATGGACAACTCCCTTTACGTCCTGGACAATAATGTGGTCCTGCAAATCTCTGAAAACCACCAAGTACGCATTGTTGCTGGGAGGCCCATGCACTGCCAGGTCCCTGGCATCGACCACTTTCTGCTGAGCAAGGTAGCTATCCATGCAACCCTGGAGTCAGCCACCGCCTTGGCTGTCTCTCACAACGGGGTCCTATATATCGCTGAGACTGATGAGAAGAAGATCAACCGCATCAGGCAGGTCACCACTAGTGGGGAGATCTCACTAGTTGCTGGGGCCCCCAGTGGTTGTGACTGTAAAAATGATGCCAACTGTGATTGTTTCTCTGGAGATGATGGATATGCCAAGGATGCAAAGCTAAATACCCCATCCTCCTTGGCTGTATGTGCTGATGGGGAACTCTATGTGGCAGACCTTGGGAATATCCGAATTCGGTTTATCCGAAAGAACAAGCCTTTCCTCAACACCCAGAATATGTATGAGCTGTCCTCACCAATCGACCAAGAACTTTACCTGTTTGATACCAGTGGCAAGCACCTGTACACCCAGAGCCTGCCCACAGGTGATTACCTGTACAACTTCACCTACACTGGAGATGGTGATGTCACACTCATCACAGACAACAATGGCAACATGGTGAATGTCCGTCGAGACTCTACCGGGATGCCCCTCTGGCTAGTGGTCCCCGATGGCCAGGTGTACTGGGTGACTATGGGCACCAACAGTGCACTCAAGAGTGTGACCACACAAGGACATGAGCTGGCCATGATGACATACCATGGCAATTCTGGCCTTCTGGCTACCAAAAGCAATGAAAATGGATGGACAACATTTTACGAGTAAGTATCAGGACAATGCCAGTTATGGTTTTGTCTCCTGAGATGCATTGTGGGATTAGAAGGGAATTGATAAAGTGCTAACATTTGGAGGTATTTTATTTTAATTCAGGAGATTGTGGACCATTACCTATAATATGCTGTGTATGTTCATGTTCCAGATGATTAATACAGTGTGGGAGAACAGGCATGTGCTCTGGAGTCAGATGTGTTGGTATCCCACTCTAACATGAATTTTTAATCTCTTTAAGCCTCAGTTCCAACATTTGTAAAATCAAAATAATGAAAGCCTGTCCAACATTACCACAGGGAGGCAATGTAGATGAAAACATGCTTGATAAAGTGCTTCCTATGACCACTCTCCAGAAATGTGGCAGTGGGAGAGGAAATAGTACCATGTGGGTGAATTTCTCCCATAATCAAAGTTGCATCAACAAGTTTCAAAAAACAGATTTTTTCACTTTAACCATTTTAGATGGAATTTATGAAGTATTTTACATGCCTCCCTGCTCAAACACATTAGACAGCATAATGAAATATTTCTTTGTGTGCGTCAAAGTCATTAATAAGAAACTATCACCACAATGCTTATTTTACTGTAATAGAAGGATTGCTTCCAGGAAACAAGCCTTCAGAACCCAGAGCCCCTACACAAAGTAACTAAACTCCCATTAGCTCATTTAATTAGTGTAGTACCAAGTTCTCCCTATGTATGGCACTGTCATGTAACTATTTGTTTCAGTCATTTTGGTCTATGACTGGTTCAGGAGCCAGAAGTTGAGCTTATTATAGCCCTTGCCAAAATAAATATATACTTAGTATATTTATCATATGTTCATTATATAGTAAATAGATATTTATTTATATATGCCTGTTCCTGTGTGAGCTATTTTGATGAATACTTTTTCTACTTAGACTTATTTTAAGCTTCTTTGTGCACTCTTAGCCAGATTCCCAAAAACTGAGTGTCAAATATGTAACTCTTAGGTAAGGGTACAGAAGAAGGAGCCAGCCTTGCTGCGTATCAGCTGTGGGTTAAGAACTGCATTATTATACTCACCTTCACAACTCTGGAAGATGGGTGATAGTAGTGATTCATTTTATGAATGGGCAATTCATTTTATAGAACTAGAAATGGAGACTCCAGCATACTTGTCTGCTGGCAGAATAAACATCACAACCAAGTCCTTCTGATCCCAGAGCTCAAGCTCTTTCAATGCTGCCCTACTGCCCCTTGAACCCTTGAACCATAGTTTTACTTAAGCTTAATCAAGCCTGTTTCTCACAGTCCTAGAATCCAAAGGAAAAGGATCTGTAATAGACTTTTAAATACAATTCGCACTCAGAATGTCACAGCAATTTGTACAAAGTTCATTGGCTAAATTCCTTTCTCTAAACAAGGGCCTTGTTAATTACAAAGAGAGGACAAAGATCCAAGAAAATGGCAATTATCTTGATTAATTGATTGAAATGGAAGTACTCTGAATAATTCAGTGCTCCCCCCACCCCCATTTCCAATTCAGTGCTCCCCCCACCCCCATTTTCCATTCCCCATGAAAATTCTCTTATACTATATTTAGTCAATACAGGGGTTTCTTTGTCAGAACAAGTAGATACACTCAGTTCCCAGGGTCATTCCCTCAGGTCCCAAATTGAATGCTTACACATTATTGTAACCACTACTCTCAACCAACCCAAAAATCCAGTTTTCCTATATCTCTTATCAGAATGGATTCCATGCTCCTCCCTGTCTTTCTCTGATGAAGTGTACAGCTATGTTTGCTATTTGGTGAAGGAAAAGTTGGTACTATTGCATCTTATAAAATGCATTTGAAATTCTAACGTATCCATTTAATAACAGCTCCCAGGAATATAAGATAAAAACCATAAATAGAATGAGAAACTTAATTTTTCTTTGAAATTCAACTGTGTGCCATACTCTTTCCCATTTAATCTTCACAGCAATCTTAAACAGTAGGGAATTATCCACATTTTTTTTAACACATAAACAAACTGAGGCATGGAGAGATGAACTAACTCGTCTATAATCACACAGTGAATATATAACAAAACGATCATTAGTCTATGTAACTACATCAACGGGGTTCGCCTAAATTCTTTGTGATTTGTCTGTGTTTTAAGGATTAAAATTAGTAGCACTGTTAAATCAGTACCTATTTTGTAGCAACCGAGGTTCAGAATTTCTGAGGTTCAGAATGTCTAACTTGTCATAAGCACTCAAATGTTAACTCTTTTTGTCATCCCAAGCAATATTAGTGGCAGTGCCAGTAACAGCAGAAATGTTGTTCAGCCAGGAAAAGTACTACCTGGAAGCAGCAGCAAGGAAACTAATCAAGGAAACAAACAAAATTTGTAATTAAGGTAGGTAGGAATCACAGATCCAGGCCAGAGGAGCAGAATTAAGTATCATCTCTGAGAGATCAGTATACGAACTAGGAAAAGGATTAGGTCCCTGAGAAAACACAAAATGAGTTGAGAAAAGTCCAACAGCGTGGGTCAACTCAGGTTGTGAACAAAGTGAGGAGGGTACCAGATACTGATTTTCACTGGATGGATGCTAGTCATGTGATTTAGAAACAGTGTAGGAGGGTTCCCTTTTATTTTTACCCTTATGACATACATAAAAAAGATGTCATTCTCGTAGGTGTGAGATGGTATCACATCATGTTTTTCATTTGAACTTCTCTAATGTAAGTGAGGCTAAGCATTATTTTCATGTGCATTTGCCATCTGTATGTTTATTTGGGATAAGTCTCTATTCAGATTTGACCATTATGCAGTTGAGTTGTGTTTTGAATCCCATGAGTTCTTTACATATCTTAGATAATAATAACTCCTTGTTGAATGTATGATTTGAAAATGTCTTCCCCCATTAAGATATCTTTTTAGTCTCTGTTTTCTTTCAATGTAATTAAATGTAGTCCCAATTGTCTATTTGCTTTCATTCCCTTTGCATTGGTGTCAATCCCCAAAGACATCACTAATGCCACACCTATGTTTCTTCTATGTATTTTTTTTTTGGGGGGGGTGAGTTTCAGAACTTACATTCAGTTCTTTAATACATTTTGAACATATTTTGTGTGTGATATTTAAAAAATGATTCAATTTCATTCTTTTGCATGTGGCTGTCCAGTTTTCCCAAAACCATTTGCTGAAGAGCCTTTCTTTCTCCGTTGCATGGTCCTAGATCCTTTATTGTAGATTGTATCAATATATGTGTGTATTTACTTCTGGGATCTCAATTCTATTCCACTGATCCATTTGTCTGTTTGTATCTCAATACCATATAAGCTGTTTTAATTACTGTTGTTTTGTAATATAGTTTGAAGTTGAGTAATATGGTACCTCCATTTTGCTTCTATTTTCTCAAGATTGTTTTAGCTATTTGGGATATATTATAGTTCCATATAAACTTTAGCACTTTTAATTCTATTTCCTTACAAAATGTTGGTATGCGGGGGGGTTGCATTTATCTATATATTACTTTTGGTAAGATGGCTATTTTGACTATATTAATTCTCCCTCTCCACAAACACAGAATTTTCCTATCTCTTTGTATTGGTCAATATCATTTTAGTACTGCCTAGTACTTTTCATTGTATAAATCTTTCACATCCTTTATTAAATTTGATTTGATTTGAGAGCTTGTTTGGAGGTTATAGCAGGGGAGCGCAGCTACTGGTATACCCTCCACCGAAGAACAGTCGGTCTCTATTCGGGGGAAGGCCATCCTCTTCCACCTAGCGCGAGGCTTCGGGAGGGACGCATATGGAACGTGAGGGAGGAAGGGGACACCCACCTAGCCAGCCAGATCAGCCTAATCAACCCTGGCGATCAATGGGGTGACAGATGTCGCAGCCAGATCACCCTCACATCCTGATTTGATTTGATTTGACTCTTATTGATGAGTTTCTAATCAGATCATTTTCATAATTTTTCCCTTCGCATTTGTTATTTGTATATAGGAATGTACTACCAGATTGTACTACTACATAGTAGTACATTGATTTTGTAGCCTTCTACTTTACTCATTTATTGTTTATAATAGATTTTTGTAGAATCTTTATGGCTTCCTATATATATGTATATATATATGTACATATATATCACCTGTAAATAATGATAAGTCCACTTCTTTTTTGATCTGGATACCTTTTATTTTTATTTTATTTTTATTTTTAGAGACTAGGTTTCACTGTGTTGCCTGGGGTCATCTTGAACCTGCAGACTCAAGTGATCCCTATCCTCAGCCTCCCAGGTAGTTAGGATTACAGGCATGTGCCATCACACCCAACCCTTTTACTTTTGTTGTTGTCTAAGTGCTCTGGTTAAAGTCTCTAATGCTAAATGAAATAGAAGTAGTGAGAGTGGACAACCCTGTCTTGTTCCTATCTTAAGAGGAAAAACATTTCAGTTTTCCACCACTGAATATATTAGCTGGAGTTTGCAGTAATGGCCTTTATTTTGTTGAGGTATGTCCCTTCTATACCATTTTATTAAGGGTTTTTATCATAAATAGGTGCTGACTCTTGTCAAATGCTTGCTCTACATCTGTTGATGTTATCTCATAAAGTTTTTATGCTATTTTCTTATTTTATATTCTTTTATCTTTTTGCTGGTCTATTTAAATGTCTTTCAATGTCTTGTGTTTTCCTACCCTCTCTAACATTGTTGCATTGCCCCATGAAAAACAGATCCTCCAGTCATTTGCTCTTTTTCAGACTGTTGTATTTTTGTGTGTGTTATTTTGTTGTTTATAGAAAACAAAATGAATCTAGCATCTTTACAGAACTCCCATGAATTTGCTACTTTGGGGGAGCTTAGTAGATTCCAACCCAAATGCTCTAATGTTTTTTTTAAAAGAATTTGACCCAGGCTTGCCTGTGACCTGAGCTATTACTGAAACAAATTTTAAGTTGGCTCTATTGATCCGTTCAACAGATTAAATAGTACATCTAACATATAAACATCACACACTTCAGAGCAATTTAACTTAAAGAGTTCAACATTCTGGGCTATCAAGGTTACTTTCCTTTCCTCAGCCCACAGGTCTGCTGGTTGAAAATCTCAAAGGAGTCTGTAATGCAATCATTTCTAATGTATGATGTCATTAATTTCAGACATGGTCTTCTGGACAGATGGTATTTGGTGGCTAAGAAAATGGCCTGATGGGTTTGAGTCAGGTTCCAAATCTGGCTTGTTGGGTAGACATGAGCAGCCTAATCCCCTGAGTTCCACAGAGAATAAGTGAGTGATTCCTGCACCCTGTGGTGCCCTGTGGCAGCCCTGTCACAGTTATGCTGACACCACTGTGAGAGTCTCACTCATTTTATGTCTGCACCAAACTTCAGGCTTGACACCTAATAGGTGCTCAGTAAATATTTTATGAATAAGATGTAAATTCAGGGAAAAAAGAGAACTAAAGAAACAAACAAAAAAAATGCTGTAGTGAGATACTAGAGTCAAATCCTAACTCCAGTGTAATCAGTGTTCCCAGTAGTAAGTAAAATTCAATGCAAATGGTTCCAATAAAAGGTTTGGCTTCTGGGTTTGCTTAAGGATATAAGAGCTAGAAAGAATATTGTTCCGAACACTATAAATGAAAATAAGACAGACAACTGGACAATTCATGAGTTTTCCTTGAACTCCCTCTCTGAGGTCACAGGGGAAGCAGCTGGATAAATCCAAGGAGAGACAGATTTGTGAAGAGAAAGACGTGATGTGAGCACTAACTTGCCTGGTGTAGAACAACCTGCCCCAGTTTAAAGTGTTGGGAACTTTATGAAGTCTAAGTGGGCACGAGTATAAGGGCATGAAGCCCTCAGAGGCTGGAGCAATTACAAAAGTACACATCATCTTCATACCTTTCTTCCACAAACCCTTCCAGTTATTCACAGAAAAGTGGGGAAGCATTACAAAAAATATCCCAGGTGATAGAAGCTGGGGAAGAACAATAGCAAATGCTGAGGAAAGGACACAAATATCTGCCTGCTGCACACAGACCTGGATCATCTTATCTCCCATCTGGAATGAAGGCCTTCTCTGTGGAATGAAGGCAGCTTATGCTATCTTACTTTGACCCTGGTAGAAACTCTTTTCTGATAAATAAAGGCAGAGAATATTGTAACTCCTGCTTGGAGAGGAGCAAGGCTGTGTTATATACTCAGAATTCCAATCTGAAAGAGTACAGAAGCACTAAAGAAGCTACACTCCTGAACCTCAGAGACATGTGCATGTAAAAGTGAAGCTTAATGCAATCAATAGAAAATTGTCTCATCACCTTCCACCCACTAGCTAAAGGGTTGAACATAACAGTGAAAAACAGACTACTACTGGGAAAGAGAAAAGAAAAGGAAAGAAGCATAGAAAGAGACCCTCACTGAGGTGCAACACAAAAAAAGGGACTGAAAGCTAAAAATAAAATAGACATTGAGGGAGAAACCCTCTGGCAAACCAATTTTGCATGTTAAACAGAAGGTGATGCTATAGGAATTTAAAGTCTGTGATGTATTTAGGTTAACCATGATAATAAAAAAAACTTCAGAGCCAGCCCCAAATTCTAACTAAACTAACTTAAAGCCTCTCTCGAAAGTTTTAGCAGAAGTAAATACATACCCATTTCCAGACACAAAACTTTTAGCTCAATCTCTACTGAGCCACAGGATGTCACACTTTGAACATAAAAAAAGACAAGAGAAAGCTGTGCACAAGAAAGGAATCATTAGAACCACACCTAGAGAGGACACAGATGTTGGAATTATTTTTTAGTCAATTTATAATAACTATAATTATGCCAAAATTTCTAAAAGAAAAGATAGACACCAAATGGTTTCACTAATATATGGACAACCTAATGAAAGTACACAATTGGCGAGGGGAGACCAGCTGGAGTAGCCAGGGAGTGGGGGTGGTGGGTGACCCCCAGGGATTACAATGATGTGAAATATATATACATAAATTATTTAAATTAAAATTTAAAAAAAGAAAAGATAGACAGCATGCAAGATAAGATGGATAATTTCAACAGAGAACTAGAAACTAGAAGAAAGAATTAAATGGAAGCACTATACAGAAAAACATAGCTACAGAGATAAAGAATGCCTGTCATGAACATATCATTGACAGAGTTGAGGAAAACAGACTAGTCAATATTTTCTAAACTAAATTGCAAAGAGGAAAAAAGTGGAAAAAAAAAGAACAAAACATACAAGAGCTGGGGACATCATCAATTAGTCTAATGTCCATGTAATTAGAATTCCAGATGAGAGAAGGAACAGCACAGAAAAAATACTTGAGGAAATAATGATTTAAAAAATTATCCATAATTAGCAATAGACACCAAAACACAGACCCAAAAAGCTCAGTAAACCACCAAGAAGAACATGCACACATCCTGCAGGTGTCATTTTCAAACTGTGAATACGTAAAAGAGAGAGAGAATAAGAGAGAGGGAGGGCTGGGGGAGGGTAGGGGGCAACTGGGGGTGAGGAGAGGAATGTTATGCATAGAAGCAAAAAGTAAAAATTACATCTGACTTCTCTTTAGAAGCCATGCCTGCTAGAAGACAGAAATGCTAAAGGGTAGAGGGGCAGTTACTGCTATACCCAGCAAAAATACCTTTGAAATGAATAAATGTTACAGAAGTATAGGAAGAGATAAGGGTATCAAGGAAGAAAGGTGAAGGAACCAAGCACTAAAAGCAGTAAACAACCATTACTAACCCTCAAGCCAAAGGAAGGGCAAGGAAGAAACAGGACATCATTGCTAAAGTCCAGTGGAAAGTCTAACTGTGAAGGGAAGCCATGTGAAGGGAAATCTGCATCACTGGATGGAGCCACTGTGAGGAATATAGCCCTGTGGGAATAGGGAGTAAGGAAAACGCTTCCTAATCTCCACTTACCTGCTGGTGTTACCATTGACTGCACTCAACCAGACATCCTACCTGCCTGTTGGTGATGAAGTTTTCAGCCAGCCCCTCTGGGAACAGAGAGGACAAAGAAATCAGAGAATAACCAGCATGAACACTGGCCTTCTGACATTGTATGCACAACTGGCAGAGCCAGGATTCTATCCCAAATCCACCTGAATAATAAGAACTTTCCACCAGATGCGTGGCCTCAAGTGCAGCATCAGTGAAATATGAGACCCTGCCATGGTAGCACACAGCAATACTTAGGAATACTGAAAGCTAGAAATTGCTGTTGGAACTTAGTCCTATAGAAAGGGGGCAACAAGTTCAGTTTTATTGCAGAAACCACAAAAATACCTTGGCTCCAAAGCAATTTTGGAGTAGCTCATATGATAGTGCCATCTTTTATAGTGATTTGAGGCCAAGGGAGCTATTGGTGGGCGTAGGAGTTAGATATTATTGAACTCTCTGCACAGTAAATAATGTCCAGTTTCTCTTGGTGTTCTTTGAAACAGTCATAGATGAAAGTGATAAATTTTAAAAAAAGTTTTCCCAACCAAAAAGTCGCAACCAGCAAAAGCTAGTATTAGAGACACAATTTGGCATTTTCCTTACCACCTGTGCAAAGTAACTGGATTCAGATGTGAAGTGTTGTGTGTGAAGGAGAAACCTTTGCAGTGTCTGTAAAGATACCCTTAGCAGTCCACTTTGACAGCCAAGTTCACAGCAACTGTATAAATTTTTTATGTGTTTACTTTCCCCATGTTCCAAAGATGCTTTTGGAAAAATGAAGAAAAGTCACTTGAAAGAAATAATGAGAAGTCAATCATCGGTCATCTCTATCATGCCCCACCCCAAGTATCAGAATCACTACAAAGTCAGCTACATTAGTAGCAAAGCCAGCATCTTGAAGTGAAAATTGTCAGGCTTCTTGATTCACTTGAGATGTCCAAACACAAGTTTTTATTTACCATAGTGATGAACACCGTGGTTTTGATATGCAACAGCCTCATTTTTAAGAGAAACTTAGTGAAAGAACACAGACCTTTTTAAGGTGAGACAGACCTGACTTTGACTCTGGATTCTTCTGCTAGCTGTGTGATCTTAGGCAAGTTACCTCTTCTTTCTGAACCTCAGCTTCACCATTCGTGAAATGACAGTAATATCTACCTCCACAGCGGTTATAAGCACAGTGCTTTGTACCTAAAAAGCACTCGGTGACTGTCAGTGCACTTTCCCTTCCTCATGCGGAAGTGGGGAGATAAAAGGGATGGAGTTGCCAGTCTCAGTCTGCATCTTGAAAAAATAATGATACCTATTATTCATTCTTCTTTTCACTCAATTCCAAAAAATATGTACTGAGTACCTGTTACAAACTGCATACTCCTGTAGACAACTAGGATAGAGAAGAATTCCATGTTCTTCTGAAAACTATGTTATAATGGAAAAGACAGACAACAAACAAGAAAACAGATGGATAGTAATTATAATAATAATAAAATAGAAGATATCAGTATAATGAAGGTGGTAAAGATAATGTGGTAGAGATAAAATGACCCATCTGTTTCATAAATGGTGATCATAGAAGACCATGCTTCAGTGATGACATTTGAACTCAAACATGAATAAAGGAAGGAACCAAATAGATCAGGATTGGAGGGAAGAGCATTCCCTGCCAAGGGAACAGTACATGTGTGCACACCCTAAGCGTGGTGTGAGCTGAGTGAGTTTGGGTAACAGAAGCAGAATTAGTGGAATGCAAGAAGTACTTTGATGTGGAGTTTAAGGTGAAGTTGGAAAGAGGGGAAGGAAGGAGCAGTTGTGTCAATCAACATGTGTGTTAACATTATTAAGAATCTGCTATATGCCAGGCATTCTTGAATGTTCTGTGGATAGAGCAGTGACAACAAAGCTTCTTCCCCTGAGGACTTGAACTCCTACTGAGGGCAGTCCCATGGGGTTCTGAAGGCCCAGAGAAGAGTTGGCATTTCACTTTAAATTTTATTTTTGTTGGGTCTTTACATTATTTCACTGAGATAGTGTTAGTCATTCACATTTTATAGGGAAGAAAACAGACTCCCAGAGGTTGTTAGCCTACCTAAAATAACATTAATTTGGTAGGGTTGGTGGTTGGTGGAACAACAGAAACGAGTGCCCATCTTCCAGGGTCATGTTGCTGGCAGGAGTGGAGCCTCAATTCAAGAGTCAGGCCATCTGGCTCCAAGAAACTTCCCAAACCAACACCTTCTTTCTGTTCCTCTTAGTTAGAAAGAGAATTTGCTGTACTTTATGTAAAGCCTGTACCAGTGGTATCTAAGCCATATTTGTCCAGAAGTCCCAATCATGGGACTAGGACTTGAGGCAGCTCCTTGAAATTATAAGACAGAATGCTGTCCTACAAAGCATCACCTCCTGCCTCTCAGCATTCCCATGGCAAGGAGAGCGGGTACAACTGAGGGCACCATGGGGCAGAAGTGTTCAAGGTCCAAAGAATGGGTGGCCCTAATTCTCCCCTCCCCCCAAACTTCCTAGGCAGAAGGAACAGTATTCTGATGGAATAATCATGGGTATTGATCACAAGGCAGAAAGATCCAGGGGCATTTCTCAAGCTCTGGAAGGCGCTGAAATGAATGAATAAGAGACAAGAAAATTCTATAAATTGGCTGTTCTGTTTGATGTTCATTTAATTAAGACATTCAGTCCTCCTAATGGAAAATGTGAAGAATGGAAATTACTGTTTTTCGGCCATCTCATATAAAATGAAAACCAAATCTTGAAGGCATGGGGCCTTTTCATTGTATCTTCCTCAGACTCAATTTAATTTTGTATTACAGGCTACCTTCAATAATAATTACAATTGTCTGCCTTTATGCACAGCCTCTTTTCATCGTTGAGACTAAAACTCTGGGGAGATGCCTACAGAGATTGCTAAAGTATCATTTAGTAAAAGGAGCTTGTTTCCGTGTTTGTGCTTTTGCTGGGTGTTTATCATACACCTGTTGTGCGTTTATCCTATGCCAAATCCTGCAGGAGATAGCCTGTGAATGCATCATGGCCTCCCTTCTCCAACAGAGCAGGAAGGAAGCCGCACACATCCAAGCACATGCATTAACTTGTTCAGTCAACATTTCCTGTCTGTCTTCTCTATGCCAGGCTCCCTGCTGGGTAAGCAGAAAACTGGGAATCAAGAGCAGTCCTCCGGCCAGTTTCTGGCAGCCTGTAGAACCCCAATTCCCAGCCTGGCTGTCCAGCTCCACAGCCCTGTCCTCAGCTCAGGCACTGACGGACCAAAGTAACCTCATGATTGCAATGCGGGGGGGATGCAATCTCTCATAGAACTGTACTGCTGGGAAAAGAACACAGTTCACAAGAGAACCAGGGAAGGCTTTATGAGGCAGCCTTTGAGCCAAGCATTGTGAGAAGTAGTGGTAAGGTAACATCCCCCCTAACTAATAGGCTCACTCTCAATTTTTATTCCAGTTCCTCTTATTTGACATTCAGTGACAGCCTCAACTTCCCCCAAACTCCTTGACTCTTCTACGAGAGCAGGTCTTATGCCAAGGACTGAGATTCAGAAGACCAAAGCCCCCTCTGTGGGAGGCCAGGGACTGTGTCCATGTAAAGGGTGCCAGGCATGGGGACAGAAAGAATTGGCAGATGGCAGTACCCAAATCTAGCCTTCAGTTGAAAATGTTGACCGCCAGTAGATTGTTCAGCAAAGCCCTGCATGCCAAGTCTCGCCTGAAACCAAAAATGTTATAGGTCCCAGGAGTCGCAGCAAGAAGCCAGGCCTTGCTGAAAGCAACAGGGAAGAGCCAAGAAGCAGCTGAACTCTCAGGGCTTTGATGTCACCAATGTTAAAATCCTCAGACCCAGAGGCCAGCTTTATCCCAGTAGTGAAAGTGCATAGGAAAACCCAGAGTATATGGCGGGGGGGGGGGGGGGGGGGGGGGGGGGGGCAGTGGGAGGAGCACACTTCTTACATTTCAGCCTCCCCTAATGAAAAATAAAAACAAAATGCTAGCAGCCTGCTCACTGCTGTCTCCCAGGTTGGAAGCACATACAGTGGGTACTGCAAGGGAACAACATATAACCATGCCTTGAAAACAAAGAAACAAGTGGTGGTTTAGAAGCAAGTAGATCTGAGTTTGAATTTTGACTCTGCCGTACTCAGTAGCTACGTGTCTTTACATTCCTGAACCTCCTCCAGGAAGGAGATAGTACATACCTGTTAGACTCACTGAATGCAGGAATGCAAGAAAAATGGCTAGCATCATCCCTTGTATGTTGTAGGTATTTAGGAGTGGTAGCTTTGTTTCTTGTTTTTGTTGTTCTTTTTTGTTTGTTGGTTGGTTTTTCATAACATCAGGAAATTGGAAAAGAAAAATAATTTTCAATTATGATGCTTCAGAAAGACCACCCCAGAGTAAAAGCTATGACTTCAAGCATTGCAGTTACAGGGCTGCCTGGATGTGCAATCTAGCTGGAAGATGGTTGCAAAAGTCCATCTGTCCAGATGGGTCCCATGGCACAAGAGTTCTGGTATGCCTTCAGAAGCCCCTTTTTCCAGAACCTGCAACTTCCTGGGAAGCCCCTCAGTCCTGGTTCCCCATCTGTGCTGTCAGGAAAAACCTATAAAACAAGTTCTTGGGGGAGTTGAAAGGGTATTTAAGCATCAAGTGACCCCATCACCCCCTGGGCCTTCCCCAGCTCAAAAAATCTCTCGTGATCACTAGTACATCTTCCCTTGGTAGCCAATACTTGTTTGATAACTACAGGACACTTCCACATCTTCCTGGATCTGGGAGATGGGCCAGACAGGGATCATCATCTCCACTTTGCAGAATTGCAGAAAGAATTGTATATGCATATCCCCTACCTGTCATCCAATATCAGCAGATGGAACTGTAGCCTGAAAACCATGCGTGAGCAGCGAGATGAAGGAGACCTGCAAATGTATCCAACTGGAATGAAAAGCACCACTTGCAAAACTGTGGCATAGATGGAACCGTCACATTTCAGCTATCACTCTGCTCCATGTCTGTTACTCAGATCCACCCTGTGTTTTACAGGTACGACAGCTTTGGCCGCCTGACAAATGTGACCTTCCCTACTGGCCAGGTGAGCAGTTTCCGAAGTGACACAGACAGCTCTGTGCATGTCCAGGTAGAAACCTCCAGCAAGGACGACGTCACCATCACCACCAACCTGTCTGCCTCGGGCGCCTTCTATACCCTGCTGCAAGGTGAGCCAGGTGGGGCAGGGTACTTGGAGGCACAGAGGTGTGGTGACACCAGACACAAGCCGCTGTGGAGCTGTCCAAGGACAGTAACAGCTGCAGCTGGGTCTCCTGTGTTCCACTTCATTTGCAAACCACATCAGCCCAAGGCCTGTAGGTTCTCTCCCAGAAGCTTCCAAGTACTATTCTTTGTCTACCCCATTATTATCAGAACAAAAAGCAGAGAATCCATTAGCTGCTAATCCAGGTGACCTCTCTACTCATCTATTCTAACAGCCCCCAGATTAAAGACTTACTCTCCCAATGGTAGGACAAAGGACAAGAATAATTACACCTAATTATGAAAGGGATTTGAACATGGGAAGTCCTTCCCGAAGTTCAGGTGACAAAGGTCTGTGCCTTTGCTAGGATTCCAAAGAGAAGAGAGTGCTCTGTAGTCATCCCATAATCCTTGATGTGCATTGTTCTTTTAGCTTCGGGTGGGTTATAGTGTTGTGACCTCACTGTGAATTGTCTGCCTCACTTGTATTCATGGGGCCAGATGACCCAGGGCAGAGCTTGCAGTTGCTGGACTTTAAACATCTCTAGAGATCACCTTGCTTGCTTGCTTATTTCCCTCTACCTCTGGTACTTTTGGTGCTGTCAAAGGCTTTGACACAAAGTAGCTTGAAAAAGAAAGTTTAGACAGAGTGTCAGAGGTCCAACTTCTAGTCCTAACTCTGCCACCTCGTCACTCTGGCCTTTATTTTCCACTCTGACCAAACAAAGCAAGTTGAAGCTGTGTTGAATGACCGGGGGGGGGGGGGGG